>CAKMRK010000822.1:0-25349 GCA_928213465.1 Penicillium sclerotigenum | reverse complement strand
GGTCTAGGAATGAAGAATACACCGTTTGTTCGCGAAAAATCTGGGTTATGTGCTGTTTTATGGTGATTATATTCATGGATACTACACGTTTTAAGTAGGCGGTATGATAATATGTTGGCGGTGAGCAAGGTGGGGCTATAGGGGTGTAAAAACATATGTCCACTGACTGTATCTGACAAATATCAGCGTCGTCGCTACATTACCACCTCCGCCGTGTTGTTCCCCGTTCTGCCGGATCCTAGGCCACCGTCATACGGATTGAAGTTCTGTTGGCAGTTCTCGATACCTCTACACTGAAATCCACTTAAAGCACTCGGTCTCTGGACACTTGCACACGGCCACCATATGATTTGCTTACAACGATTGCTGTTTGTCAGCGGTTCCGCGCGGCCCGTGCCTCGCTGAAAATCCAATCGCGGCCTTGTCAGGGCGTAGCCCCAACTCTCAAAAGTGCTTTTATCGAAATCGCTCTACCCTCCCACCCTACCGGCTGCTTGAAACCACGCTCCTACCAAATCCACCAAAGCTTGTTTATGGTAGATTAGAACCACATTATTCCAATTTAAATGCGCTTTTATCGCCTATATTATGGTTGACCTTTGCCTGGATGGCATTAGGCTAGTGCCGCTACCCTGGCCCAAAAAGCGATTGGCCGTGTGTGGCATGCAGGTAGTGCTTACAGCCGTATTTGTAGATCAGCCAATCCGCTCAAGAAACAAGGGTCCGACAGCATTTGACCTCCAGGAGGAAAGATTCGACGCAATACCCCTGATTTCTTCTCACCACAAACCAGGGAAACAGTTTTGTACAGTTCCCCAACTTGCTATCATGGGTCTTTCACAAAGCAAGTCTTTTAGCCAGAAACTCGAAAAGGCTTGTCGGGACTGTGAGTCTAGTGGAAAGGATGATATCAGTGACATGCTCTTGGACCCCGAGGTGTGTCTTCTACAAGGACATAACGAGGCAACATAAATTAACATAGACTAGGTTATGAACTCGGTCCGAAGATTGTGGGCTTCTATTCCAAAGAAATCCAGAAGAAAAATCGGTCGTCATTCTCAGAAAAGCTTCAAGATCTCAAGAAAATCCGACCAACCCATCAATACCTTAAAAATAAACTCCCCCCCCCGATTTTCTCGCTAGTGTGGATCGATGGCTGGATAACCCGTTATCATTCTTCACGGAAGGCAGGATTGACTTCGATTTAAGTGAATCGCCTGTGGCCCAACTCTACATCTACCTGAAGAACCTGGAGCAGAGAACGAAGAAAGATATAGTACGCTCTCGCTTGATCAAGGTGTTATACTACCGGCTTAAGAACAGGTTGTGTCTTAACTATGTCCGTGCCAATGAGCTAGAAATATTGGCTGAGATAATTTCTAAAACTGGCATGGTTAACAGTGACCTAAAAGGGGCTAAGAAAAATTTCTCCAAATGGGTCACGGAAGGGAAGAGACTCGATACTTTATGCAAAGATGTCAACGAAGCCAAATCTCTGGAAAACACACACCTCGGCGTTTTGTTTTGCTTGCCTGAAAATGCTGAAGATGAATTGTGAGTCTCCTGCCTTGGTATACTTAGCAAACTCTGACCATTAGGCAGTATACGAGCCATACCGTTAGACAGAGAACCTCGATCTGAGGCGATTAAGCACCTTCGGGATCGTGGTATACTACGCGTTGAAGGAAAGCAGAAGATCGATGCTCTGGCCAGCAAGATATTTGACTGTTTGTGGGAGAAAGTTGAACGTTCGATACAAGACCTTGCTTCTAAATTAGATTCAAGTAAGTATACTGCCTTTTCCTGCTGCTGACTGCTGACAAAAGACTCCCCTGTAGATTGGGCGATGCAACGTACACAGGCTTTCCAAATACAGACAGAGAGAGAACCAGAGAACGATGAACTGAATACACCAAACTCTGCTTATTCGCCGACGCCAGAACCGTGCTCTTCGGCTTCAGGATCCACAGCTGTCAACACTCAGTCTCCAATAAGATCAACCCTTCTTGAAGAGAGTATTCAGCTAAGAGACCGAGGTCCTGATATCCCCGGACCACAAGAGAACTGGTACCATCAACCTTCTCTATGTGCACGTGAAACCCAGTCTTTTCAGATTCGAGATACAAGGGCTCCACAGTCGCAAAACTCTCGACCAGCAACACAACCAACTCAGACTTCTCAATCTTACGAATCATACACTAGGGCCCTGACGACACCACAATATCACCTCAACATCCCAGACACAGGCTCTTCAGTCATAGATTCCGCAGTCACCACTTCTGTCGAGTCTCTGAGCGCTTCGATGAGATTAGAAGCAGAATCTAGAAAAAACTTGAACGACGATATAAACCGGGAATCCCAACCCATAAGAGGACCGCACCACTTTCCCTGTCAAGTGGATCAAGCTATGGCTAGAACTGGGGCCTCGTACAACCTTTTCGAGGATGGTCAGCCGATAGGAGGACCACACTACCCTCCCTTTCAAGATGATCAAGCCATGGCTGGAACTGGGGCCTCGTACAACCTTTTCGAGGATGGTCAGCCGATGGGAGGACCGCACTACCCTCCCTTTCAAGATGATCAAGCCATGGCTGGAACTAGAGCCTCGTACAACCTTTTTGAGGATGGTCAGCCGATGGGAGGACCGCAGTACCCTCCCTTTCAAGATGATCAAGCCATGACTGGAATCGAGAGCGCAATCACCCCAATTTCGACAACAGTTCAGGGGCCCAGAATGCAACCAGCCACTGCTAGTACGGCGTGTATACCGGCTCTCTTTAACGAAGGTCGAAATTTTGTTGAGTCGTCTTTCTCTTCGCCTATTTTGTCAACCTGAGGGTTTCTTTCTCCCATGATACACTTCTCAGCAATCTACAAAGATAAAAGAATTGCCTAGAAAGAACAAAGCGTATGTGCACCTAAATAAACCCATGCCCTAGCCAAGAGGCGGAGGAACAATAAATATGACAGTCGCCCCTGCGCTTACCACAGGTTCATTGACGATATAGATGTAGGATCCCTCTTCCAGTACTCCTCCAGGCGTTATGGTGATGTTATTAGATAATATGATCAAGTAGCCTTCCTTCTGAGCGTTCTCAAGTTTGGTATCTTTCGAGAAATGTACTAGATGCCATCGCCAATCCTAGCTTCTAGTCAGTCCGTTGTTTGCAAAGTGAATAATAATCAATGGACATACAGCACCGATTTCCAGTTTTTCCGTCACGCGGAGTTGTTCCGTGAGAAGAGAGATTTGTTTCGCCAGTAAGTCTCCCCGATATGTTTTATTTCCGTGTTTGTTCACGTGAAATATTGCCGCTTGATTTTCGGCTGGTTGATTCGGTGATGTAGCGGTTTCAGGTATCAGTTCCTTTATGGCTCTGCGAATGGATTCGACCGGAGGAGGAAGATTGTGATGAGTCATAGTGATGGGGGTATGGATGCCTGGTTAATGGTTAGCCTGGTCATCACTAGAGTGTTTTTGTCACTTACCTTGATATAATCAACCTGTCGACTTGAACTGGAATATTTTAGATTGGTGGTGGTGAGGGAGGGGTAGAAGGGAATGAGCGAGCGCACCGGTAGATTGGGCACCACGGGTTAAAGTCACATGACCTAATTTTAATCGTGTAGCTGTCAGGCCATATGGCTAGGCGCAGCGTGCCTATCTCTCCCTGATTATCTTCTCTTCGCCCAAAATCTGCTCTAATGACCCTCTCTCAGAAAATTGTTCATATTTTTGATGCATCGCTTCGCATCCCCTTCCCTTTTCTACACCATGCCGTTGCACCGAACACTTTTCTGGTGACATGTGATATTTTTCGACGATCAAGCTTGGATTGGGATCCTATCGCAAAAGTCAGTACGCGAGCGAGGGAGAAGTATAATAGACTAAAACGGTCTTTCGACGTAGCGGTTGTTGATGCTTAAAAGAGAAAAGGAAAGAACACGCAAGAGGGGCCAGCCTCGCCCTCGCCCTCGTGGCCCAACTAAAGTGGTTTCGAGAATCATTACAATAATTGGACGAACAATCCTAGCAATAACGTACAATAAGCCCAAACCAGAGAGAGGGATAGGATCAGCCGAAGTAGCGATCAGAACAAAATATAAAACATCAAAACCAAATCAAGATAGAACCAGCTCACAGCTGTTTTCTATTACGATACAGGGTGAGCGTACCCAAGGCACCGAGGATGATTGCCATCGTTACAATCGACCGCCCATAGACCAAGTTTTGGATGAAATAAAAACCTGTCAATGAAGGTCGATCGTATAGAGGTTTGGGGCTTAGGGGATGTAGAGCGATTGAATCCAGGGCTCGTAGCAAGCTATGCGCATTTTGAAATCCTCCGTCCACCCAGCAGTCTTCAATGATTGAGCCAAGCCAAACATTTTCGGTGTTAGGAAGGAGCTCTCTCCGCGGCCAGGTGGCTCGGCTATCACTCGGAAGGTTGTCTTTAAAGAGATCAATTTCACATTTCTCGCTAGTCACAACTTCATAGATAACTAACTGCCCTAAGAAAGCCAAAATCTATTCGAGATATGAATCCGTTATTATCGATAGTATCCATATCGGTATCTAAGGGTAGAAGAGATACTTCGGAGAAATCGTAGAATTTGATTTTTAGATCTGAATCGAGAAGAAAGTTTCGACTAGTAATATCTACTATAAGCACACGTCGATAGTGGATATACTCGAGCGTGCGAGCCATATCACGAAACCACAAAAGTTGGAGCTGTTAAGATGGTTGGTTGGTTCCCAAGTATGTGCGAAGATTTCTATTTGTCATGTAAGCAAGTTAGGTAGCTTCTCTTAAGAAACTAACGCAGTTAACAATACCGTCATATTAGGCATTGGATGTTTAGAATCGACGATAGACATCTTGTTCACGTTAGATAACTTCAATGTTCATCTCAACCTCGACATCTGAGCTCTAACGATATCTTAGAGGCGTCTTGACGGCCAGACCGTCACGCAAAACCACAACCGCCGAGGATCCACATCCAAGGACTTGCTCTTGAGGGATGGAATTTCCGCAGAGATCTAAAAAGGGAGAGGGCATTTTTGTTTGGATGGTTGGGAATAGAAGGAATGATTCTAGGACTGGATTTGACTACAAAACGAAATAAGGGGTCGGGGTGATCGCCTTTTGAGGTATGTCAGACAGTGTATGGCCCCTACTAGGCCTTAAATAGTAACCTTGGTTTTTATTATGGTCTAGTGGTAAAATGGCTGAATTTTTCCCACAAGGTACATTCTCCCAATCACGTGACCCGATATATCATTATCTGATGTTTATTCCCTGACGCTCCCATGTTGTCCTCTCCGGATTTCGGTTTCATGAGTCTCCAGATGTAGTCTTCTTCCTTGCACAGCAGGAATTACGGCCTCAGGAAATTTTGCGCAGGCATAATTCTTGTTAGTGCCAATCGAAGCCCAGTGGATCGCCAACATTACGCTTGTTATAGATGCCGCTATGCATAGAAGGGTATTATGGCGCTGGTCTACAGTCTATGGATCATTCTATGCAGTAGAATGTACAAGCTAACTTTTTTCAAGGGACAATTTTCGAACACTATCAAGCTGAGATATGTGGATTACTTGACCTGGAACCAATCAACGTCTACCTTGTGACAACAAATATGTAAGAGTGTGTTTTTCGCTTGTTTGATATATTTAATTTGTTTGATTCGTATGTGCTATTTGCACTGGGATGTATGTGTAAGCATGGGCAAATCAGAAGGGCTGTAGCGAGTCTACAGGGCGACATATTAAAAGAACCGGGCAAGTTCCGAATACCCAGGGCTTACCAAGATCGATGAAAGACGAATTGTCCCGTCCATTTACTATGTGCGGCATAGCCTCCCTTTATGTGGGGCCGTACCTATTTTGTAGAAAATTGGATAATCGGCTTATTACAGAGAAGAAATAATCAGTTGATCAATAATCTTCAAATCTCGCTGTAGCGTACGAAAAGGTCTGATACAGACGAAATAACATAAGCTGATGAGTCGATAAACGCAGAAGACGCCCGCACTCTGCCCAGTCAGAAGGCGTAGAAGGTCTGTGATTAATAACCCATATGTAATCGTAATCGAAGGACCTGCGATGATCTCCTGTGGTCTTGGTTTGATGGAGTGGAACTCACTAGCCAAGGATTCCACTGAAAATCGCGCATTGTGCTAAACTCGATGAGGAGCCAAGATATCAAATGGGGTCAACTACGTAAAAGTTTGATCAGATAAAAATCGGGTCTCACCTGAGATTGGACCTCCCGTGGTTGGGGCACGGCAATGGTCGTAAAGTTACCAATTTATCAGATCGGATTGTATGTAACTTTCACAGTTTGTTTGCAAATCTTAAACTTTCTGTAATATTGGCGTTACATTCAAGGCCGTTGTCCACCTATTAATTACACAGTACCTGTACTGTGTAAGATCCACAACCTGTGTATATTCAACTCGTTCACGTTCGATATCATAGTTCTCGTGGGAAACCTGTTGCGAGCATCTAACGATGTATGTATGTCACGGATCTAGGGGGCTCTGTTGCGAACCTGGTACTATCATAATTTACAACCGTCATCAATCCATTTTTCCAAATGTAATAGACCTATAACGCTTCGATGACATTCTTCCTCTCCCACTTCCCACAGTAACATCCACTTGATTATGAGGTGGACTGGAGTGCATTTAGCTTACGCCAAGAGTTGGCCTCACTAGCCCAGACGAAAATTCAGTTAGCTGAAAGACAGTAATGGCGTGATTGTTACTCTGTAGTGTGAGACACAACTGACGCGGGCAGTATTTGGACAGCTGGTCATGCGCCTTTTCGGGCAGTTGATCTTCATATTCATTTAATCGTTCCGACAAAGGAACGAATTTTGACATCCTGGCGATCGTTTCCAGACAAGGTCACTTCGGGCTGCTGGATTTGAGGCATGACTTGAGCGCATTTTCATCCTCAACCGGATCTATGCGCAGTCCCTGGATCTTGACATGTTCGGTTGGACAACACAAAAGAATCACGCCGTCACTCTCTATGTACTTGGGAACATTGTCCGTATGGTATACTCGAGTCGCGTCAAGCTAAGGCATCTGGAGGTGTCCATTCTCGGAGCTTAATAAATGTACATCAAAGACATGAATTATGTCTTACTAAATCATGCTACTATTCTCGAAAGGGCTCTCTTGCTTATTAGGCCCATTTCCCTTCTTGGACTATCTGTCATACAGATGAAATGAACTCATCGCGCTATTCTAGCAACAGACACAAAGCTATGATGTACTCAATATGAAAGGTGTCAAAGCTGTGTGATAAATATAAATATCAACAGGTTTATTTCCATGACGTCTTATCTTACTTTGATATCTCTTGTAAAATTATCCTTCCCTCTTGTCAATATGAAGCCAGCTCCACTCGTTATGGGCCATGTCCGACCTCTCAAGTTCACGCTGTCAGTCATCGTGAGAACCAATCCTAACCCGTTCGACTTTGAATCCGCCACCGATACCCTTATAGCCTGTGCCAAACTTGTAAATGGACCCGTTCGTAGGTACTCAATAACATCAATAACAGTCCAAAGACTAACATTGAACAGGAGACGAAATTCTTGGATCTTGGACCCCGGACCCTGGTGATCTGCCTAGGGTACGGGAACTTGGCGAGTTTCTCCAAGCTTTACTCCCGAGTTAAACTCCGCACAACTGATTGACTCCAAGGCACTCGATTAGCGGCCGCGTTTGTGTCAATCAAGTCCATGCCACTCACGGTGTCAAAGGAAATTGATAGACAACGGCTTCGAGGCCGGTTACCAGATATGAGGAAAAAGGACCTCAAGGCATACCACAAAAGTGGCTCTTCAGTCAAGGACTACTGTGAAATCCCAAACACCAGAACATCGGCGGCCGAAGTCAGCAACATTATTGCAGACATGTTCGAGAGTAGGGCGAAAGACGTTGTAACATCTCTCCGAGGAGAAGTCTTTTGGCTGATCAATGTCGGTCTCACGTCGATGCACCTCGTATCATTATTGAGTTCAATCCGGAAGAAATATCAGAAGAAACTGGACTTCAAGGATTTGCAGAAAAATGATGTGAAGATTTGCAAACTCAAAAATATTGATAGGCGAAGTCCATTTTTCCGCTCTCAGGGAAAGTAACTGGAGTATTGGAGAAATGCCTCATCAATTTCCGGTGTTTTATCGCCGATGCGGCTCATCTCCGCATAGTTGAAATTACCATTCATCCAATTCTCAGATCCGGAAACCAATTCAGGGGAGGGTTCTTCGATTGAACAGTCATTTCTAGTAACGGCAGATATTGATGATTCCTCACTGGTGGAGCGTGGAACAAGGGGGCTGGGCTGGAGCTTGAGATGAACCGTGATAGGATCTACCATGGATGGTAGAGTTTGCCTTATTTTGGTAAGTAGCAGTGGAAGAAACCTTCGACGCCCTCCCGGAAGATCGTGAATGAGAGTGAAGAAATGCTTGAGATAATCCTGCGGGCCAAGCTTGAAGCCCGAAGAACGAAGCCCAGCCGCCGACAGACATGCCATAACATCAATCAAGGTGCACGCCACCTCAAATATTTTTTCAATCTACAATCTGTTAGAATAGAATTGGTATTTTCATAAGGGCAAAATCATACAAGACCAATTCCATGGGTTTCCATACTCTGCCTAGATAATTTCCATGTTGCAAAGCAGAGATCTTGAGCAATTAGAAGGGGGTAGCGAAAATCCATACATTCATGAGTAGGATTTGTTGAAAGAAAGCCAGCAGTTGTAGAAAGCTGCCATATCATGATACGCAGCCACTGCTGGGACACACGCAAGTCTGCCATGAGTACATCAGGTAGATCGAGGTTCGCCGGGACTGCACTTTGAATGCGCTCCTCAAGGCGAACTAGCGACTCAATTGAGCATGTGGCATTCGTTCCGTTCCATTGACCTAGAAATCCTTCATCAAATGGGCGGTAGAGGTCTGCGAGACACCGAAAGCCAATGGCTGACGCATTTGCAAGTGGATCATCGTCCAGTTGAGTTGGAAGTGCACCGTCTTCTAATTGAGGGCTGTCGGGAGTGACCTGGAGCGTAATTGGTCTATGTCGGCGGATCGCATGAGCTCTGTCCCTGTATTAGCAAATAACTAACTAATAGGCGAAGAAAATACCTCTCAGACACCACTAAGAGCCAAAACAATTTGCCTGCCAAGGAAGGGTCATCGTCATCCACCTGCGCCGATGATGCTTGACTTTCCAGCGCGCTGGCCGTATAAAGCGTTGTGGATTCGCGGAGAAAGTAATACGCATGCCGTTGATTTCCCAGTCCAATATGACATCCATACAGAAGGAAAGCGATGATAATGCTTTGCCGTACAGGATCTGTGAATGGATCTATATGTTTTCGAGCTTCGGTGGCTTCCTCAATGAGGGAGTTTCGGTAGTCTTCGGTACAAAAATCCCGAGAGAATTCTAAGGACGCATGCTCCACAGCAAATCCGGTTTGAGTGACCACAAAAGCGCAGAAAGCAGCGACGAAACAATAAGCATGGAGGGATGTATCAGCAAGGTCCGCCTGTTTCTGAAAACTGCCGGGTTGCAAAACGGGCACCGTTCCTCTCATCCGTGAGAAAAAATATTTTGAGCAAGCGTCGACCAGCCCCCGGCTCAATAGGCCCGGGGTTTTCGAGAACTGACATCTTCCCGAGGATTGCAGTGACTGGGGCGTTGATATGTAATCTCCAAGCCTGAGAGATGCCGATGGCGAAGAAACATTTGCATCCCGCGCTAGAGCCTGTTCAATTTCGGTTGCTCTGAGCTCATTGAGAATGTTGGCTGTTTGGCCCTGGCGCCCTTTTTTCTGTCGCTGCAAAGACGTCCGACAGACCAGGCCGGCCGACCGACACTGCTCACAAGGTTTTGGGAAAATGCATTTGACCTTACGTCGGCGACATGCATCACATGCTTGTTTGACTGGTGGGTCTGGCATCTGAAAAGTCAGGTATAAATGGACCGAGAGGAACTAGCACAATGCAAAAACCCGGGGTTGCGGGGGAGAAGACGGGAAGAAGCCGGGAAGAAGCCGGGCAGAAATGGGGGTTGTGGCCTTTTTTATCAGGCCTAAATATCCCGTGCTGCCTGGCCCCCAAATTTCGTCTCCCCTGAATCCAGTGTGGTTATTCAATTTGTAGTGGAAATTATCTCTTTACCCGCTTCGTATTTTCGTAAAACGAGAAGAAAAATTCCAGAAGTCCAACCAAATCCCCTTGGGGAGTTCCTGATGGGCTACAAGGTGTACCGACATCGGGGGCCGCGGCAATATCCGTGCGAAGTGTAAGATGTGCTATGCAGAGTAATATTCTAGAAAAGTAACATTTCAATCAATATTCATAGTAATACATTGCTGATTAGTACTTTATGGGATATATCTCAAATATAGACGCGCCCTTCAAAGGGTTTCAAGGTCTCCAAGGATGAATCGGAGTAGTTGCCCACAAGCAACTTCATGCCCGCGGTTTTCTCAGCCTGTGTGAATGGCTGAGATCTGTCAGTGAAGTTCAAAACGATTAATGCCCGTTCATTGTCTCTCGACTTCACAAAGCAAAACGTCTCTTGATTCTCGTAGTCAAGTACTTCAAATGCACCGTGGATGAACAACTCCCGGTACTCTTTCCTCAGACGTAGAACATCTTTCCAGAAAGACAATACACTTGATGTATCATTCTGCTGCTTCTTTACATTGATCTCACCATAAAGATCATGAGCTCGCATCCACGGTTTCCCGGTAGTAAAGCCAGCATGTTCCGAGTCATCCCACTGCATCGGTAGCCTAGAATGATCGCGAGCCAGAATTCGAAGACCATCCATAATTTGCTCTTTGCGAGTAGGATCAGTTCCACTCTCACTGCGTTGTTCTGCTTCTCTGTAATACCCTAATCCTTCAATATCCTTGTATTCTTCAATCGGCCACTCGCGCGGTGCATTGATCATACCAATCTCCTGTCCCTGATAGATGAACAGAGTCCCAGTCATGGTGACCATCATCAGAGCCAGCATTTTGGCAGAGATCTCCCGGAACTCAGGTGCATCCGATCCAAACCGAGAGACAGAGCGTCCGTTGTCGTGGTTTTCACAAAAAGCGGTTGTCCAGCCATCCGTTCCCTCAATGAAAGTCTGCCACTTCTCCACAATGGATTTCATCTTTGTCAATTTCCATGGTGTAAAAATGTACTTCTCCTCCAGGCTGGCTCCCATGCCAATATGGCCAATGTCCAAGTGGAAAACCATACTCAGCTCCTTGGCTGATGCTCCCACATATTCGAGGACGTTCTTAGGATCGGGTGTATTAGCCAGTTCGCCCACCGTCATCACATCCCCGTACGGAGAAAATGACTCATCATACATTTCACGCAGGAACTCGTGAATCCGGGGGCCGTTGCACCACATTTCGATCGCGGGCTGAATGTAACTTTTTGGATCTGTGATGGGGGCGTCTGGGAAGTTGGTGTGTTTGCTGTACTTGTTCACCGTGTCTACTCGGAAGCCATCCACACCTTTGTCCAGCCAGAACCGAACTGCGCTATTATAGATAGCCTCACGAGTGGCCTTGTTATCCCAGTTGAGATCAGGTTGCTCTTTGGCGTAGAGGTGCAGGTAGTATTCTTCCGTTTTCTCGTCCCAGGTCCCTACATGAAAGCTTCGTTAGTTCGAAGAAATTGAGTACCGTCAAATATTTGAACGCACATGTGCTTCCTGCAAAATAACCCCGATAATTACTTGGAGGCATCCGATTCCCTGCCTCATCATATCGAGGAGGGCGCCAGAAATACCAATCTCGCTTTTCATTGTCCTTGCTGCTCCGACTTTCCTGGAACCAAGCATGCTGATCGCTGGAATGGTTGACGACAAGGTCTAGAATCAATTTCATGCCTCGAGAGTGACAAGCTTCCACAAGATTCTCCACGTCTTGTACGGTTCCATAAGCAGGGAGCACATTTTCATAGTCGGAGATATCATAGCCCATATCGTGCATCGGTGAGTCGTACATCGGCGATAGCCACACGACATCAACCCCTAGTGACTGGAGGTAATCAACCTTTTTGACAACGCCTGGGATATCGCCCCAGCCATCACCGTTGGAGTCGTAGAAGGAAGCCGGGTATACCTTTTAAACTCAAGCAGACAACGTCAATTTCATGTTTTCGAGAATTCCTGAATGATATGGCAACTAACCTGGTAGACAGTGGCTTCTTTCCACCAGTTATTGGTCCCCGTAGGAACAGCTGTATCTTGTGTCGCATGTGGTGACATAGTGGCTTGACAACTCTATTTTCCATCCCGGCACCCCTCTTATACGTACCTTTTCATCAGAGCTCGGCACCAATTCGGCCTGGTCAAACGCGGGGATATCACTGTATACCCGCCAAGCCTCCGACTAACGACCGACTTGCCACCGACAGGCCCTTTCTGACATAATGATTGGCTACGGTTAGACCTCCACACTTCGGCTTCCCCAGTTTTCTCCAAATCATCGGAAGCGAACAACAGACACTTTCCCCGGATTAGCGAATGCGCGTGAACTGAAATATGCGGGCTTTTCTTTTCCTTGGCCTTTTCTGTATAAATGATGCATCTCCCTGTGGTCTATCGGCTTTGATAATGCCTGAACTATCGGGATATTATCAGCCTTTGATTCTGACCAGGCTTTGACAAAAAAAAATCTATTGTTTCAAACTCCCTGCTTAGCCTGCGATATCTAACGGGCCCAAGCTTCGAAATCGCAACGCAGTTTTTCAATGGTCTCGATGGACGGCGCATCCGGGAGAATGGACGGCAAAGTCTCCCCCGTCCTTGCAGAGGGTAGACAGGCAGCCAGGAAGGAGCAGTCCATGACTCTCTGGCAGGCTTTACGGCTATACCCAAAAGCCGTTGGCTGGTCAGTGCTCCTTTCGTCTACTCTCATTATGGAAGGGTATGACCTTGCATTGCTGAGCTCCATGTACGCATCACCTGCATTCAACCAAAAGTTTGGGGAACAGGCTCCCTCAGGGAAATGGGCCGTTCCAGCCTCCTGGCAATCCGGCCTTTCCAATGGAGCCCGCTGCGGTGAAGTCATTGGACTTCTGATCAATGGGTTGGTCTCTGAACGCCTGGGGTATCGCAAGACCATGATTTGTGCCTTAGCAACCATCACAGCAGTCATCTTTCTGTTTTTCTTCGCAGTCAATGTTCAGATGTTGCTGGCCGCCGAGATTCTCGCCGGTATCCCTTGGGGTATCTTCCAGACCTTGCCAGCCGCCTATGCGTCCGAGGTTTGTCCGGTAGTCTTGCGACCTTACCTGACAACTTTTATCAACATGTGCTGGGTGATCGGGCAGTTCGTGGCCATTGGTGTCAACCGTGGCTCCATTTCTCGCGATGATCAATGGGCGTGGCGCATTCCTTTCGGCGTGCAATGGGTTTGGCCAATCCCAATCATGATCGGCTGTCTTTTCGCACCTGAGTCGCCTTGGTGGCATGTGCGTCAGGGCAACGTGCAAGGAGCTCGACGAGCGTTGCAGCGGTTGACATCATCCAATGACCCCAACTTTGACCCCGAAGAGACAATTGCTATGATTCAACACACCAACGAGTTGGAGAAATCGCTTTCTAGCGGGACTACATATTGGGACTGCTTCAGGGGAACAAATCTTCGCCGAACTGAAGTAGTTTGTATTGTATGGTTAGTGCAGACTTTGTGTGGCCAGAACTTGATGGGTTATTTCGCCTATTTCTGTGTCCAAGCGGGCCTACCCACCGTTCAATCGTTCAATTTATCCCTGGGGCAATACGGTCTCGGCGTTTTAGGTACGATCGGATCGTGGTTCTTAATGTCCTACGCGGGCCGACGAACTATCCATATCTCCGGTCTCGCTAGCCTTTTCATCCTTCTGGTCATTACAGGATCTCTATCTTTTGCCCCAGAAGACAACAACGCAGCCAAATGGGCAATCGGCGTGATGCTCATCATTTTCACATTCTGCTATGACTTCAGCGTTGGCCCTGTCACATACTCCCTCGTCTCAGAGCTATCCTCCACCCGCCTGAAAGCCAAGACTATCGTCCTAGCCCGTTGTCTATACAACATCAGTAACATTGTCGTCAACGTCCTGACCAACTATCAGCTCAACTCCACGGCCTGGAACTGGGGTGCTCGGTGTGCTTATTTCTGGGCTGGTACGTGTTTAGCCTCCCTGGTTTGGGCATTCTTCCGACTCCCTGAACCGAAGGGCCGCACATATGAGGAACTGGATTTGCTCTTTGAGCGCGGGGTTTCAGCGAGGAAATTCGCGACCGCCGTCGTTGATCCGTATGAGGGAGAGGCGACCGAGGTCATCAATGCACACGTAGATAAAGATTGATGGGTCAGCGATGTATCTAGTCCCCTAGGGTGGATCTTAGGACTCGGTTATTATAAATACGCATCAGATGACAATTTTGGAATTGACCTTTTTCTATCTTTCGTCACATACTGCTTTAAACTTGACGACCTAAAAAAAGACTGCAATATTCATTTCACAGTAAGAGAGAAGGTAATATTAATACCATTTTAATATTTACCCAGGTAGACCAGTAAGCCCACATCATGAGCCTGAGTCAATTAAGCTATCTTTTCGTATTCAATGCTCACACAGATTGAAGTCACCGCTCTGAAAATGTTCATTGTGTTTTCCTGATCTGTGCCCACGCTCTTTCATAAGCTCCAATCGGTACTCCTTGGCCTTCTTCATGGTCATAACAGGGTCCAAGCCATCTTGAACCATATCCTTCAGCTCCACTGGTAGACTTGCTAAAGCCTGATTCACAGCATCCTGTCTCTCGTAACCCCAATCCTCTTGCTGCGGAGGCACATTGGCCGAGGAGATAACCCGACGATGGGGATCAACCAGAAATAGTGCGAGGATCTTACGATGACCAGGCTTAGACGGGTCGACCAGCGAAAATGGGGAAACCCGGTGCTGGATAGTGTTAGGGAAGGTGAGTAGCCGACCTTCTTTGCAAGCGACATCTCCAAGGCTTTGTGTGATATCGCGATTGGGACCGCTGCCGTCGACATCGTCGCCAAAGCCAAATACAGCCTGTAAGAATTGGAACTGCCCTTGGGCATATCTAATCTCTAGGCTATCCATCATACCGCGTTGACGGAATGCCAACGAGTTATCGGTTATGTTTTCGCTGTCATAGTAGTAGATTGCGGTAGCGCAGATGCGCTCGTTCTGTTTAAGATTAGAATATATAGTTAAACAGGGAAAGCGAAACTCTTACCAACTGTCCCTCAATGTGCCAAGAGCCTCCTTCATACTCGGGCTTGTCCGGACTCAGTTCAATGTTCGCCAGCTTTACGATGATCTGCAGCTTCTTGTTGGGAAATTGCTCTCGTAGATCAGCGCTGAACTTTTCTTTTCGAGGTTCAAAGTTGGCTGGCTCAGGAAGAATGATAGGACGGGTACTCTCCCACTCTTCATAGAGTTCCCAAAATGCATCTTCGTCATGATCATCTCCCTCAGGCTGAACAGGCTCAGGGTCTGTATGCTCACCATACTGGACCTGGCTGTACTCGATTCTTGGTTCGAGGATTGCTGACAGACTGCGGTTCCACAGCGGGATTGCCTGGCCGATGATTTTCTCGACGAGCTCGTAGAGAGACTTATGGTGAACAGGGTGGGCGTTATTGATGTACGACACGATTCGACAGCTGGCGTCATCGATGAGTTCCACATCGCATGGGAGCCATTGAAACTTATTGCTGAAGACATGTATTTGCTCTTGATCGTCATATCGATATCCGCTACTCAAAACTGGGCCACAATCTTGGCTTGAAGGAACGGGGATAAGATCCCCTTGTCCCACGCTTCCTAGGCAGTCATTAAGGTCAATGACTCTGTCCGGAAGCACGCGAGTTTGGCCATAGATCACAGGGAACAGTGAGGGATGCACCAGATCAACTACTTTGTTATCAGAGCCGGGGTGGTAATCTTTCTCTGGCATATCCTCGAAAGCTTTTACTGCCTCTTTCAGTGACAGTTGTATCTCTTTTGACACAGCAGTATCAGACTTGATCACACCCACATCAAACACGCAGACGTAGCCGGTCTCTTTAAGGATGTTAGCTTTCCATTGAAGCTCTTTGATGATCCAGTCCATCATCGTAGGAGTCACATCTTGACCACTTTGGGCGATCTCGTTACGCCATTTCGTCGTGATGTCCTTATCAAAGACCTATCGGAAGTTAGGAACAATCTTGGAAGCTGAAGAATATAGCCACAAGCCTGAACACACCTTCTGATTCCATTGGGGCTTATCGGTAATGGTGTTCATCACTCGCATCATCAGAACTTCTCGATGAGTCACTAAGTCACTGGAGAGCAAGGTCAACCCGAAATCCCGCAAATAGTACCATTAAAACATACTGTAAATAGCCTGCTTGTAGCTCGTGATTGTCCAACGCATTAGGAAAGCCATGATGCCAGGTGTACATCACATTTTGCTAGTTTGTTAGGAAATGGTATGTATGGAAAGAAGGTCCAGAATCTCACATCAGGCTGGCAGTTCAACTTTACATTGAACCCCGGCATTCGAAGCTGCGAATTCGAATTTAAAGACATCTTGATGTAGAATAATCGTATACAACTGGTGTAGGAACATTCAATCATACGCGGTCACAGTGAGTTTTTGTACTCCCCGCAGTCTTGGCACGGTCCAGGCAGAAACGGGCTAGCTCCAGGCAGACAAGGCACTAGTTAGTTAAGTCCGCTTTAGGCGAGGATGCCTGGAAATTGGTGTAGGTAGCTGAAGGTTCAGAAGAAGATAAGTGTAATAGTAAATTGAGAAGGAAATGTATTCTCGGTCCCGAAACTAAACTTGTGTGGTCAAAAGAGGCAACATGAGGTGTGACAGTAGTGGAAAAGTGAAGAAAGAATCGGACCATTTACTATCAAATACATACTAGTAGTCTTGCAGGTAGTATTTAGAAGGTAATCCCCATCACATCATGCCATATATTATATATAAAAAAAGATTTCTTTTCCAATCCCCGTTCTATCTTCCTTGGAAATATTCGTTTTTGTGTGTGCGTCATCGGATAGGTATTCGTTATATGTCCCACATGAATAGATATATCACCCCACTAAGAGATATGATTGGCTCGTTATCTGCATGTGTATTATTGATCTGTTTGTTTTGTCGGAGGAGGGACTACATTACATGGTGGACATGGACATCAAGGTGCATAGAGCAATGTGAGATTTTGATTAAGTAACTAGTTGAAAAAGCTAAGTTACTAGACTAAGAAATCTAACAGCAGTACCGTCCAGCCCACCGAGCCGGTGACCCCGGGGTATTGATGGGTCGTTCTCCTATTAATGAAGACATTGTTACTATAAGAAGGAGACTAATATCTTAGGAGACCTGAGGCTTATGTATGCCAGATTTTGTTTAGAGATTTTTCAACACCAAATGTTTGACTTGTTTATATATCTTCAAGGGTATATATATATTCTTTCACCTCTTCAGCTTGCATTGGTGGATATATGGAACGACGGAAATTTCCAGGTGAATCCAAGAGAAAAAAAAACATCTCAGCAAATTCATACAATAGATCTGTAATATCCACACACAGACTGGCCCAACCCCCCAGAAAGGCCCCTAAAGATAGGAAGGGCATTGCGCAGGTGAAGTCCTGCAGGTGGCGGGCCGACCCGTCGAGCCCCAACTTTAAATTCCACCACGAAATTTTCACAGCACAACCCCACTTCCTGTGTGGTCGTCAAACCTGCATCCCCCAGAAAGCAATTGGACGAGAACTATATCTAATATAAAAAAGATGGCACCTATCAACCTTTCACACAGGCGGACGCATAACTTGCTCTTGATTTCGAAACTCTTGAGCTTGCGCGACACTGCGTCGCCCCTCACACTTGTCTTGGATTCTCTGGAACAACCGGCTACGCCACTCCTGAAAGAATATATCAGACGTGCAAAGGTATATTGACTTGGAATTTTATCATATGTGATACCTGCATTGTTCTACAAGCGGGTGAACAGCCATGAATAGCCATGCTGACTAGCTCAACAGCTGTCCAAAGTCCATATCACGCTTATTGCTTTTGAGACCCTAAAGCAACCCGATGGAGTTGATGCTTTTGTATTAACACGCCGCAAAAGCCCCGCCGATATAGTGAAAGAAGTGAGCACAGTTTATCAGTCTGTTGCAGCTTCCAACCCCTCACGCAGTGAGCATTGTGCATTTACCCCGCTAGTGGACTTCTACTTACTACTTTTGTAGGGCGTCTTATCCTCATTGATTCAATTAACCCTCTTCTGAACTCAAAGAGAGTCGACCCTGGGTTTCACCTATCCTCTTTCCTTGGATCGTTCATTGCTCCCTCATCGCCATCGGCCAAGGTTGATGCATCACTCGTGGTGACATATCATCAAGATGTCCCCGAACCTCCGCAGCAAAGTCCCTACTTGCCTTCACCTCTTTCTATATTGACATACCTTGCTACGAGTATCATCACACTTCATTCGTTCTCGCACGTTCTGGCACAGAAGGCTGCTCGCGACCGCAGTCTGGCTCCTCCAGTCTTCGGGCTCGAGGAAGAGCAAGAAGGTGTTCTTCTCGGTCGATTGGACAGATTAGCCGGTACAGGCAAGGCCGAGGGAATTGTCATCGAGCTGGAGCACAGGCGGAAGAGTGGTCGTGGTGTACTAGAATGGTACATTCTCCCGCCTGCATCGCGGTATTCGCCACAGCATCTGAAAGAGATTGTGACGTTGCTTGACGATAATGTTTTATACAATCCTCCCATGGAGCAAGATCCAGGTGTCGGTGATGAGGAACCGACATCAACCTTTGAGCTGGGTCTCACCGACCGACAGAGGCGCGAAAGAGAAGGTGTTGTGTTGCCGTACTTCGACGCACAGTATAACGATGGCCCAGGCGAAGGAGGCCGGATTCTTTACGACATGGGAGAAGAAGACGATTTCGACGAAGAAGAGGACGAGATTTAGACATCATCAAATACGATACATGTTCACACGCAAGTCTCCGTGTTCTAGAATCGGCGGATTGTAACCCGCAATCACCGAGGTATTAACAATGCGTACATTCATACAGCGAGGCCTATGAGCATGGCCGAGGAGAGCAAGGAATCAGAAGAATCGCCAGAAAAGAAGAATGCAAATGACAAGCCCTACGCCAGCGAAAGGTCCGTACTATGAAATAATTAGCCAATTGGTCAGGGGAACTCTATCGCGGAGTATAGACCCACCTGCTTCACCAACAATTCCCAGTTGATGCGTACAGCCGCCTTTCTGTACTTCTTGCTGTCCTCGCGCAGTCGCCCCGACAGTTCGCCCATCCGCTCCAAGCTATCGCCTCGATACAAAAGGTCCTCAATGTTCTTCGTCATTACCTTGGTGACATCACGGAGCTCATCGTTTAGTTTGTCAAGGTTCTGAGATGCACGACTGTCTTGGTACAGTTTCTTTGTGCGCTGAATAAAGGTATCAAACTCAACAAAGGCATATGGACGGAGGGTGGGTGAGAGATATTGTGAGGAGGTATAGGTGGTTGTGAATTCGGAGGCCAGATCAGCGAGATAGGTGAATGCGAGTTTGCGGGGGTAAGACTTGTCGCAAATGCATAGAAAGCAAATATCATCCTGGATTGTGTAGCTGCAAGCAAAGTGAGAAATTGTCCATTCGTAAGGTTTGTTGACTGGTGGGTGCGACTTACTGTAGATTGTATTGGCCAGACTCAATACTGGCTTGGGGTGCGGAATTGCGATTCAAGCGCCGAAATATCATCTTGGCCTGACCTTTGATCTCAGAGAGCTCCGATTCAGCCTACAGACATTGTAAGCTTACAGCCACGGGTAGCTTAAATAATTGTTGTCACGTACCTGCTCGTCGTCGACCGAAGCAGCCAGCATAAGGCCTATTTCACTTTGACATCAGCACTCCGCCTCCTCACAACCTCCCAGAGAGTCCCTCACCATCGAGCCTTGCAATTTGTGTGGATCTGACCATCCTGAAAACGTCGCTTTCTTGTTCTGAAGGACAGCGTTTTCTCCTTTGTTTTGCTGTGAGAATGGCTCTGAGGAAGAGAGACACGAAGGCGGTAGCGAGGTCCCGTGTGGCAGAACCACGACGTTCGGGGTAAGCTCCGCATTTGCTTTTTACTCTGTTTTAACTGACGTCTTATAATAATGCCCTAGTCGTGCTGGTGCTAGTTCCGCCAATGTAGCAGAACAGTCGGGTCTCGCCATGTCGACCCCAAAATCCGAAGCTAGCTCACGAGTTAGAACCCCAAGAAGGCCTGCCGCTAGGGGGAAATGGAGCGAGGAGCAGCTATTAACGAGCGACAAGTCCCTCCTCATTGACTTAGACCTAGTGGTATGAGACAATACTACCCTAAATTTGATACCGGATTATCCAAACTAACTATGAGCTCAAAACGTCTAGAAACTGCTGGCACGACCTGAAGCATGGAATTGCCTCGAGGAAAGCGATAAGCGCGAAATCCTCGCTCTACTCCCCCCAGATGTTCATCCTGAGGCACCAGCTGCATCAGATGACCCAGACGCAAAGATACAACCCATCCCCGACTCATTTATTCGCTATTCAAACAACTGGCGTGACGGCATTCGACAGTTCCAGCTTGACCTCCAAAACGGCCGCTACGACCCCAAATGGCTGCACCAGGCGCAGGAAGCCAGGAAGCAGCGCGAAAATGGCGATTTTGATGACTTCAAAGAGCGCGAATATGAGCAGTTCTGGGGTCAAAAGCAAAAAGTCAACTGGAATGCACATGCTGGAGAAAGTGCACGTGTAAAGATGGGAACTCTTATCGATGAAGGTGTCATTCAGCTAGGCGATATCTGGAAATTCTCCTATGTTTATGGTAGAGGCCCTGGCAGAGTTGTCATCGAAAAGGAAGTCAGGGTATGTCAAAATCTATCCACTTCGCATACAGTTTCGCAATTTGCTGACTGTTACAGGTTCTTGACCGCAATGGGGTGAAATTGACCTTTGCCATTCCACCTGGTGAACGAGTCTTTCTTCGCAGCAAGTTTGACAAGGCAGAGCCTGTTTCAACACCAGAGAAGGGAAAGGAACATGTGAAAGACGATTTCGACACACAGCCGGAGCCAGTGACATCATCTCCGAATAATAAACAGTTGAAATACGAAGACACCAAATCACAGCTCACCAATGCAACCTCCAATGACGAGGAGATGAAGCTTGAAACAGATCAGGCGCTACAGAAGAATTCCCCACATTCCAATGACGAGATAAATCCCGAAATCGACCAAGGGCCACATGAGATCGCTGCATCTTCCACTGACGAGATAAATCTCGAAGTCGACCAAGGGCCACAGAAGACTCCCGCTTCTTCCAACGACGAGGAGATGAAGCTTGACCATGGCCAAGCGCCACATGAGATCCCTACATCTTCTACTGATAAGATGAATATCAACAGCAACATCGTCACACAGCCAGTCATTCCACCTACAAATGACGAAGAGAGCCAACAAGAATCCCCATTCAGTGTTGTTATTTTCAGCCCCGGTGGTACGCGAAATCAAAAACTAAAGCGCACAATTCCTGAACCCGAACCTCAGCCCCCAGTGAAACGCAAGCGAGGACGACCACGCAAAAACCCACCGAAGCAACCAAAACCAGAGCCGCCCAACGAACCGGAGGTTTCTCAGGAAACAGAAGTGTCCCTACCTGATGAACAGAGCCCAACTGGTCCTCCTTCTTTCATGGACATCGTGGCTGCAAAAATTGAGGAAAACCGCAAAGCAGCAGCAGTAGCATCCTCCCAGCCAGAACCCCCTTTGCCGGTGCTTTCTTTAACCTCTGAGCCCCCAAATATCCTTGCGACAGAGTCATCTACGTCAGTAGATGAGTCATCCATTGCCAATACCAACGGCAAAGATGATAGAGCTGAATTATTGGAATTATCCACGGCTCAGTCCGATACACCTGCGGACAGCGTCGAGGCGCCCGCTGAGGCATCCTCTCAGGCACCCGTTGAGGCACCCGTTGAGGCACCCGTTGAGGCACCCGTTGAGGCACCCGTTGAGGCACCCGTTGAGGCACCCGTTGAGGCACCCGTTGAGGCACCCGTTGAGGCACCCGTCGAGGCATCCGTCGAGGCATCCGTCGAGGCATCCGCTGAGGCATCCGCTGAGGCATCCGCTGAGGCATCCGCTGAGGCACCCGCTGAGGCACCCGTTGAGGCGTCCTTCCAGGCGTCCGCTGAGGCTGAGAAGGACGAAGTCAATAACCCCGCAAGTACTGAACAACAGAAAGACATAGTTCCAACTCCATCCCAAACTACTACCAGTGAGCCAGATGAGATCATCGTTCCAAATCTCCCCTCACCGCAAGCACTGGTCCATAAGATTCTACAAATCGATGGCCGCATGCCGAACGGCCGTACAGCGAATGCCTGGAAGGAAATTCGGTGCTACCGAAACAACCAGGATATGGGAAGCCTCTTTGATGTGCGAGAGGCTTGGTTCGTCCAGCATGGACGACTTGAGTAATTGCCTTCTACTTCTAGGATGGAAATAGCGATATGCCAGGCTATTTGATTTTCATATCCACTACCCTTGATATCATGAGAAGATCGGAATGGAAAATGGTCCATGCGTGACCAAGGTAGCTAGCTTGCAATGAACAAATGAACCACAAGTCCCACTAATATCGTAGAGATAAAGTAACAAATACAAGTCTATTATGGATGTAAAGGATTGCATTCTGATCAGCTTTGCAAAGGGCTAGAAGAAGTCGTGTCATCTCGTCAATATTCTCCGGCTTTTTCTAGGAACCTATGCTTTGCAGTCCCATATTTTGCAAGGGACTCTTACTAATGGGCCACCGAGAGCCAACCGATACCACGTGCGACATCCTATACCCTTGGGCGAGGCGCCTATGTATATCATTTTTATTTTTCCTGGAATTTTGCTTGAAGGGCAATGAGCTTTAATGACAAAATAATTAAGGCTGTTATAAAAGACTTAGAGGATGGACGACGATAGTGATTTTTTAGATATTGTGTCAACCGTATCTTGGGTCGTTGATTAATCGCCTAGGCGGTTTAATACAATAAACAATTTAGGTCGCAGAACTGACAATATGTAGCTATTGAATCTTCCGCTCTCCCCGACTATGGGGAATGTTCTTCGTACACAACGAGGCTAAACAATTATGCCGATGACTTCTCAACACTTGCTACCCAAATGCATTACGCAGTTCAATGGGCTCAGCAAACAGGGCAGACACAGCAGACCATCGTGGCTCGAGAACTCTTCACCGCTTGGTTTGGTATTAAATTTGACGGCACTGGAGCGCTCCTTGCAGAGAGTAATACCGCTTGGACTGTTGTGACCGGTAAGCAATGTTGGATTCTTAAAGAGAAAGCTACTGACAGTATACAATTTCGGGTTAGAGCACATCACTCGTCTCCAATCTCTCATTACGAATGGCGGAGCGTACCAGGCTTGGAAATCTCCAGCAAATCTCTTTTATGGTGATTTCGGAGAGCCATTAGGATGGAGCACTGTTATGATCAATAGCGATGGGCAGCAAGTGGAACCCTACGCGACAGTTGAACAGGTGTATCACGACTGGGCGACCTACATAGGAGGTTCACAACAACCATACTACGTTCCATCGTTGAACAAGTACTATCTTATATCCCCCACGACTTTCAACGCGGGTGCTATGTGTTCCGATACCAGTGGGCTGGAAGGGCTTAACTCCTTCGGCAATTCTGCGTCTCTGAAAAGTATAACACTCAATGGCTTGAACTATCCCGTCTATCGAGAGGCACTCTCGGATTTTGTGTTGATTTGCCCCAATGTGTTGGGGGCCAGCACGGCCAGTGACTTCTCGGCTGGTAACATCCTGCTGAGTGATATTGGAACTCTTACCGTGACCGCAGATTTGGTCGACAGGCCACAACTGTCGTTTGTCAAGCCTATGTGCACTGTGATGCTTCATGAAATCTTGCACATGGTGACCAGGTGGGATGTGACCACGACCAGCACGACAAGCGGATCAAATATGATTGTTGATCATAGTTGTGAGTACCAACCACCCTTTAATGATCTACATAAAAAATGCTGATTGTCCATTCACACGCAGACAATATGATGGACTGTCTAAGCATGGCGCTCAGTCGCACGGTAGTCACCCAAACTGATGGAAGTACTGTGACACAATATGCTTATTAGAATACGGAAAATTATGTCCATTTTGCTTTGGCTTGGTGGTACTATAACTCCCAAACCCTGGGAACCGACACGCCGGCCACGTTCTATGCTGGTTTCCTTCAAAAGTGGGACCATACTTAAAATGTGGCGTTACCATTCCTTGAAACATAATTTTGATATGATCTCAACTGGGAATTGGGCAATGGGCAGTTAAAACATTTATCAAATATTTGGGGGAGCTATGGTACTATGTGTCGTTCTGGCTGTTGTGCCGGTGGATAATTAATCACGAGCTACAAATATTTTTTATAGAATTCCTATAAAAGAATCACTGTGGATTTGGAAAAGCACTAGGCGTTAAGTTTTCAATCGCTTGCAAGATTCTCTATAGTGTAGTCTCTCTCGCTGGTTAAGCGTGGGTGGGCCCTGAATAGTGGAACGCTAGCGTTAGTTTATGTAGTGTGCCCCCGACGAAGGCCTAATCAAACTTGAGTCTGCTAAGAGTATTGCTGAGGATGCACTGGCGACAGCCTTAGAGGATCTCCAGTAATCATCATATGATCCTAGTGTTCCGGAGTGGATGTGATGATTACTTAAACTCATATGATTCCAATATTCTTAGCCGAAACCCCTCCTCTGTCTCTTCCACTATCCAACCCCATCCCTAACCTTTCACGTGACTATTCATTCAAAATGTCTATCACAAACCTGCCTCCGGAGATATTGTCTCATATTTGTGAATATCTAGAGCCTCAGGAGTGGGGTGCACTCAGAATCACTTGCCACCAGATACAGTCACATTGCATTAGTATTTGCACTGTAGTACCTTGGTACGCCAAAGGGCCCACTATTTTTCTGCCGGAAAAACTCCATAACATCAATTTGCATACAAAACCCCTTAATAACTAGTGTGCCAGCCTTCGTACTTGATAACCTCCTCTAGACGGTGTGGCATCGTCTCCGCTAGGTTGACAAAATAGGGGGATATAGCCTGTCAGCGCGTCGCATCAATAACAAAGGTGGTAAGGGGTAGTTGAATAGGGTAGGCGGTAGGAAAATAGCGGTGCGGGCGGGAAG
>CAKMRK010000819.1:0-10214 GCA_928213465.1 Penicillium sclerotigenum | reverse complement strand
GACGGGAAGCCCTGTTTTCCACACCCTATGGTCGTATGTATCATGTTACGTGTGGGAGATAATTATAGGAGAAATCGGGTTGTGCAAAGGAGAGCGATGCACGACTAATAAAGAGAAGGGTGAGTGCGCTATAGACAGGGTAATAGGACAGGGTAATAGGCCGGGTGAGAGTGGGTGGTGGCTCATCTCGAGAGGTAAACAATCGCGTAAATTCGCTCCTTCATATCAGTAAGAGATGTCGACATCCTTTGCGGCGGCTACCTACATTTCTAGTTGATAAAAGATCGGAATAGGAGGGGCTTAGGAAGGGCATTGTTAAGTCGGTGATTCAAGTTGGGTTGAAAGTCATGTGATCAACAGCCTTGGATTCTTCGAACCTCGTGGCCTTTTCTATTAGGCAGCAAATTTGGCTAGAGTTCGATTGTTTTTTGTAGCCAATGAGGAGATTTGTCATGTGACGTAGCTCTATATTTACTACAACTTTCACAGTGCATTCCCAGACTCTCCTGATTTTATGGTGCCGTCAAAATGCCATTTTATCTCTGGAACTGTTTCTCCGCTGTGCGGGCGGTCTGGATATCCTTCATTAAAGGCACGTTCGGAATATTATCTGGTATAATTCCGTTATTCATTAAAACATATCCATCCAACCCTCAGAAATCGAGTGATCGCGAGTCCAATAATACGGTTGGCGTCGCCTCATTGGACCACGTCACCTATACCATACGGCCACTGTTTCAGTCTGACTTGAAAATAGTGGGTATAGGAGCTGCCGGTCAAGTCTACGAGGTTGACGAGGAGATAGTCCTCAAGAGTTGTCGCATTTTCGAACAACCCGGGTGCGACGCCTCTGACAGCGACCGGTACCACTATGCCTCAGATACCATTTTTCACTCTAGTTTACTACAAGATGAACGGTTCATTTTACGACTACTTCAACAGTGGCCACATCCTCATATCATTGAACCTATCGACACCGATCAAGCCGAGGGGATATTTCTCCGCAGATATCAGCCGTTACCGGAGGGTGAGATACCCCCACAGCCCACTCGAATTCGATGGTATCGCGATATTGCCGACGCTCTTTGCCACCTTCATAAGCTTGGAATAGCTCATGGAGATATACGGATTGACAATATACTCTTCGATAATCGAGGCTCTGCTATTCTTTGTGATTTTAGTGCCGCTAGCCCCTTTGGCCAATCAAATCTGGTCGTCTCAGATCTTCCGCTTCCAGTCAATGGCCCTTCGCCAAGTCTGTCGGAGGCAACTGATATGTTTGCAATAGGCTCGCTCATTTTCCAATTTGAGCATGGAATCAAACCCGAGCTTTCGGTTGACAAGGATGGTGTATTGATTTTGCCTAGCATACATACCAATCATCTAGGTATTGATACGATTATTCGAAATGCTTGGCTTGGACGATATAGCAGCACCTCAGAGATGCTAGAGAACCTTCATACACTTGACGCTCAGATCGACAAAGCTGATCATGATACCCAAATACACCCAGAGCCAATTGCTTCACTGAGAGAGCGAATCAGAGCATGGAGACAAAGACGAGAGAACGATATTGGTAAGAATCGGCCATTATATCTCTGTTTTTTTGACAACTAACACGATCGATAGGCTGTGTACTTGATGGTATACTCTCAGGAGATCAGTTGCAAGCACTAGCAGATTGCTATGGCTTGGATAGGGATGCCGAATTACGTTTCACTAGCTATGATGTATTCATGCATGGAAAATAATTGTAGGCTTGCTCTCTGCATGGGGAATTAATATTTGGCCTGAATTCTTGGAGTACTTTTGTAGCTAGATGAATTAATATACAATCCTTTTTGGACTTAGGATAATTGGTTAGTTGAAAGGTTTTATGTGCTTAAGCCTCTATTTTCTTTGCTCCATTTGACATCTGGGTCTATATATCCTTCCTTCTCTTCGTGTCAGTCTTCTTTTAACTTCACAAAACCGATTAGATTCAAGACATTTGACGCAGAGAAAAGACTATGAGTACTACCTTTTAGGCTACTAGGAAATTATGAATAGGAGGGAAGTATAAGAACTGTATTTTGCATAGAGCTATGTAAAGACAGGAATTCGGGCAACTTTTAGGCAACTCTCGTACAATAGATAACTCATTGGAAAGATAACGACAAAGAGGCCCTAGGGTCGGCAGTGCAACAGTACGATCTCGACGAGTTAGAGACTGATATTATCAGTATGATGTCGAAAATAGAACCCAAATGCTGGTTAATAGAGGAACCTTCACCAAGTAGGGAGTGGTTTCTCGAAGACTATTTAAGTCAATAACGAAGCTCATGACATAAGCGCGTAGACACTTACCGCTGCAAGCCCTAGTGGCCATTGGAAGCTCCTCGGCAGCTGGAACATTTGTTTCGACGGTTATAAGAACTGGCCATTGGCACCTCAGGCCATGGCTCCGCGTGATTCTCAGAACAGGGATGCGGTTCTCTTTTCGTTTCTCTATGTCCGTAAGCGAAGATGGTTGTTATAACCCACATTTGACACATGATGTCAACTGTTTTTGAAGTCAGCAAAAGTCTGGCAATATACTAAGAAATAATACCAACGATCTGATAGAAAGCTTCTTGCAATATGGTGAAATAATATCGTTATAAATAAAAGGGGAATGGCTCCATTTTATCTTTAAAGACCACCTCTTCTATTTTTTTGCTACATTGATCGGGCCACCAATAATTGAGCGGTTAATCTGTCTAGAAGATGAAAATCTCGACCACGCCATAGAACTATAAATCGTTCTTTTGGTAATTGTTATGTCCTATAGGTGGAGTTGCATTATTCCGTTTTAGGTTCCAACGTTTAGGACCAAACGTTAGAACAAAAGGGGACACCGATACTAAGAAAAACTACACATCCTACATACTAAGCAGTGGTTACGGAACACCAAGATCCAATAAAGCTACGATCGACAAAATGACGAGGCGTTGGAAGCCAGGGTCACGACAAAGATAGCAGTTCATATAAAGATTTCAACATGGCCAGCCTCAAATAGGGTATGATGGAATGAACTGCACTTAAATGCTATTTCACAACTTGCAGCCAGTGCATTGGCTGATATTCGGTATCTCGTTCTCAATGACAGCGTCAGCCTACTGCCTTTCCTCGCTAGCCTTCCGTTGCCTTCACTTCAAAAACTTCATATAGCAAACTCATGGGTGGTAGGATCTGATTTGGAAGCATTTTTAAACAATTATGACGACGCACATAGTAAAGTATGGTTCCATAACACCCGCATAGGTCGAGGGTGTGTTCTAGCGTGTGATAGAAGCTCAAGTGTGGGTCGTGTGACATTTTTGTGAATTTGATATACCATAGTCTCTTGCCTAGATTGTATCCCCGCACTTTCTATTTTTTGGGGTTTTAACAATGTTCCTCTTTTTTTTCCAATATATCATGCTTAGCAAATAAATAAGGACAAAAAGCTCAGTAAAAGGTTTTAGGCTTATATGCACGCACAGTTGCAAAGGTCTATATATCCCTATAAATACTATATAAGCCGTACTTAAAAACTATAGTATCCAATTATATCCAATTATATCCAATTATGAATGATGAGGGTCAGAAGCTCGATCGTAATACGAAACGAGCCTGCTAGAGGGCTTCATACCGCAGGCTTCTTATTTAATACATATGCGAGTTTAAAATGCACTCATTCTTTGGGTAATGCTAACTAGATTTCAGTTGAAAAGCTCGGGATGAAGATTAGTCCTTCCGCGGTTCGGCTAAAGACGCTAGAGGGCTTCTATAGATAGGAAGTCAATGACCTAGTACTTCGACCGCTTTTCAAAAAAGACCTAAGTAAACATTCGTCGGGTGCGTATATGATTCTCTGTTAGTAGGTCGGAATAGGATTTCGAACAATTGATATGTAGGTATATCCCTATCTAATAATTCCGTATGAAAAGAGATTGATTTACCTCTAGGACCTAGTGTCCGGTCCACAAGATTTGGAGAAAGTGACCTTATCAGATCTATAGCAATCGAACTCAGACCTAGCCGAACAGCTTAAGATCGTGAACCAGCGAGCTTCGAATTACGAGCAGGCTTTAGAAGAAGCCAAATCAAAGATCAGAGAGTAAGAGGCAGAGAGTAAGAGGGTATCATTGGAGAGGCACAGATTACGATGAACCTTCACCAGAATCAGATATAGCAATTAAAGGAAACCTCAGAGTCCATTCATCTTAGATGTTTATATGGATCTAAGGTGCTATTGCAAGCTGTGGGAATTTTACGTGGAACTAATTTGGACGATCAAGTAGGAATAGAGTGATGCGTAGACATGATACATAGGATCAGCATTCTTAATGTACTAACAGATAGTGTAATCCTTAAACGACCTTTTGAAATCCATATTCCAAAGGCATAACTCTTTGGGAGCAAAATGTTGCCGTAGCTTCAAGGTAACATATATTCTAGCATCTTTTGATCAACTATGAAGAGGTGAAATTTTTGCTACCTATCTATTCACCTAGATGAAAAACAGTGTTAAAATAAGCCTGATCTAGAACAGTCTAGACTCCATGGTGATAGGGATCGACGCCCCACTTTACCACATAGTTCCCTTTTTTAGTGCATCTACACAATTTCAACCGTAAGGCAAGTTAACTTATAATTCTCTTCGTAAAAGGTATGAATACCTTGGTTCCCTCAAGAGCCCTATTACTCCAAAAGCTAAAGATACGAATCGTGTCACCAGAAGAAAAATGCCAAAACAACCAGAAGTTCTAAGAAATGCTAGGGTCTACCAGACACCTGCCCCAGAACCAACAGAATCCACTTCTAAAGAGCAATTTGATCCGTCAGATGATCACTAGGATGACACTGATCCGCCGGATAATGGCCAGGATGACAATGATCATCCAATGGATGATTGAGTTGAACAATTTATCAAGGAGAAAGCGAGGAACATAGAGAACATTTCACTGGCTCTAGAAGGCCTTCTTATATCTAAATATGCAAACTGGGAAGCATTTCATAAGTTCTTTGATTATCTTAACGAGAGAATTCGTAAAAAGAACCAAGAGTTAAATGAAGATGAGAGAAATGGTATCATAAAATTTGAAACTCTCTTTAAATATCTGTGCAGTTACGCAAAGATTTATCCGAGGCAGGCTCAGTGGAAATAGCGAGAGCCAAATTCGATCACATAAGCTCCGAAATCTCCAGGTTCAACGACGAAGCCAGATTAGGCCCGGAATAGGCTCTTGATCGGGACGCGATTTTGAAAGCATTTTCCCACTCTTTCACCCCACCACCTAAGTCCAACGAGACTCCAATTGACGGAGCTAAGGTTGAATGGTCACCGCTTGATGACCTGGAGTTGCGAACTCGAAATGACCAGCAGCCATTCTCCACTGGTGAAGTGCTTTATAGGTGGCCGAAGGGCACAGGAAGCCAGAAATTTGTTAAATATAGATATAAATCCGCTCCGATCTATAGAATTCGTGTGGGCTCATCCGAGCCTTTTGGCGAGAAACACGTTCCCCGCGTCTTTATCTCAGGCTCTCACACTTCCCGCGGAATAGAGAAAAAGATTATCTCTTCCTCCGACGGCGAAGACGAGGTTTGGGTATACAATAGAAGAGACGTTTATAGTGTTATCGGTGTCGGGTGGAAGGTTCCTGATGATAATGAGTACGATGCACCGCCTTTGTCCCTGATTATCCTAGAAAGAGGGGCATCATATCCCCAGATAAGATGTCTGATACAATGGAGAGACGGTATTGCTACCTTGGAAGGCCGTTCCTTCATGCGCTGTATCACGAATGGCTCATCATTTCGTGGAGACGAAAGCCTATATCAAAAGGCAAAAGAGCTTGAGGAGGCGTACCAAAAATTGAATGGGCCAATTTTAAAGAACTCTCCTTCTTCCTATGACGATGTTGATTCAACAAGCACCATAGACAGCGACGAAGATGGTGACTTTAACGATTCTCCTGCACATTATGTTAAGTGAGAATACCGAAGCGGAAGAAAGAGAGAGAAGTTCAGCTCGGGTAAGGATGAACTGATCAAACAGCTTCACCGCCAGATTGAGGAGTTGTTAAAAAAGAACAATGACCCGGAAACCCGAGGTTCTAAAAAGACCATAGTTGCTGGGATATTGGGTCATGGCTTATCTCGTTTACTATGGTTTCTTGGAATGCGTCACTCTCATGTAAAATACGGTAGGTAAGGAAAAGATTATGTAGAGTAGGGAGATCACGATGGAAGACTGTCAGATGAATATAAATCCCAAGAGCTGTTGGGTTTAATCTACACACCATGGTGAACATCTACCTATGAAGATAGCATGCGGGTCTGTTATACATGTCAGCTCATATTTGTGCCTAAGGTTTTATTTTTCCTGCGTAGTTAGTTATACCCATGAAATTTCCCTTGTTTTGGTGTTTTGACGGATGATTTTTGCTTCTTTTATATGATCATTCGTGCTAAATCTTAGCTTGCTCATAGCCAAGTCCTCCCTCAAATATGAGCAGTAGCTCGCCCGAGACCTTTTGGTAGATTTATAGGACTACATATTAGAAAAAGCTACTGCATATCATCAACCATATGTCTACACCAATTAGCATGATACCATAGACCTCGTTGAGCTCACTAGCTACCAAACTAGACTGTACTGATAAGCCCTCCACGTTTCCTCTTCTAGCTGTTTCAGCACACCACGTTCTAAGGCAAAGTGGAATAAATACTTCGTTACGGACTAACCATCAAACAGTAATTTGGTATATTCGAATGCCATTTTGACATTTCTCTGGATGGCAGGCGTTTACGTCACCATCTGTGCATACTGAATATTAGACAACCATACGGGAATCAGGCGTGGTCGAACCACAGGAGAGTTTCTTTGATGGAGAATTTGGCAACTTCAAGCATGTGCAAGGGATGGGCCGTAGATAAAAAGGATGAAGCTCGGATCTATCAGCCTGGGGACCTCTCATGGGGTCCCCCGAATATCTTCTGCTAATGACTGCCACGTGCTATGAGTGGAAGGCTTCCCACATCCTTTCTTCGATGTGAAATTTCTTTTGTTATAGGTAGACAAAGAAGTAATGGATGGTAGAATAGTTCTAAGTTGGTTGGATATATGATGTCCTACTCCGTAGACTACATATCATAGATTGTCAAATTGACGCAGGAAGGAAGAAATTCTCTGATGACCTCGAGACATCATGTAGGGATAAGTGGCCGGGATATTCTCGTACCCGGGCAGGGAACCCGGGGATTCAAGACCCGAACGAATGATAATCCGAAATAATAATGAACCGGGAGGACATTGTAGAAAAATCAAAGGGTTCGGTGGCGACCGGGACATTAGTAGTCACGTGCACCCGACCTTTGAAAGAAAAAGTCGACCCGCCCTTATCTTGTTATCGTGTCTCTCACTAGGCTTGTTGAATCCTCGACCTTTACTACCTTCACGCCTTTCACAACACATTTCCTCACTAGGATTGTTTGCCAATCTTCGGCCTTTACAACTCTCGCACCTTTTATAACTAGTTTGTTATCAACCGATCCGCTTCTATATCACCGACCTTCAACTCGCCTCGTTCACGTATCATGGATCACTCGCGCGATCCCTGCCCCTGGGTCGCCCTAAGTGACTTCGGCGGTGCTTTCTGTATGGGTGCCATTGGTGGTTCCGTCTGGCACGGTGTTAAGGGTTTCCGTAATAGTCCCTACGGTGAACGCCGAATAGGTGCTATCACAGCTATTAAGGCGCGCGCCCCCGTCCTCGGTGGTAACTTCGGCGTTTGGGGAGGACTGTTCAGTATATACGACTGTTCAATCAAGGGGATTCGCAAGAAAGAAGATCCTTATAATGCCATCATCGCTGGTTTTTTCACCGGTGGTTCCCTCGCTATCCGTGGTGGTTATAAGGCCGCCCGAAACTCCGCTATTATGTGTGCCGTCTTCCTTGCGGTGATTGAGGGTGTTGGTATTGGTTTCCAGCGTATGATGGCCGATAACACAAAGCTTGAGGTAAGCTCCTTGTCCTGAATTAATTCGCTCGGAGCTAGAGTTAAGACGTGTCTGCTAACCATGAATGTCTGACAGCTTCCTCCCCCTCCTCCATCCGAGCACAAGGCTCTGGCTTAAATTCTCTCCTCCTCTATGCACCGACACGATCGACCTATCTACATTCGATCGCCCTCGATTCATCCTTCCATCTTTTTCTTCATAACGACATCCCTTGATTGAGTCTTTCTTCTCGTGTTCAATTTGGTTCATCATTTTCAAACGATATGATAGAGGATCTTGTTTTCTTTACTTGCTTTTAATACCGCATCCCACAGCCTGTGTTTTTGGAGCGTTGTATTTTATAGACAGCGGATTTGTTTTTTTGGTGGCTAGTACCAAGACCGGCGTGTCGTTTATTACGGCCAGGTGGCGGAATAATAGAATCTCTCCACTACTCATCCTGCAAACAAAGCGTCGAAGACGGGACTGTTTTGGATTCTTGTATATTAATTTATGCCTAACAAGCATGTGATGTATTTCTTCCGTGTATATTCGTGTATATTCATTTCGGCTTACATCCCTGCATCGAGTATTTATCAAATCCGAGTAGGAATTATGATTTTCCATCAACTGACTCCACACAGTGATTCAGCCTTGCGTACATGGATCCACCGTAAGCCCGGGACATTGCTCTGCTTCATCCACGACTATCACTATACCGGGGGTCCGATGACAACGTTCCAAAAGTATCGCTTGCACAAAATAGATCTGCAAAACCTAGCGGCGTCAACAAAGCAAAAAGGAATATGTTAGCTCTACCCTTTTGGTGGCCAAAAAGTGTAGTTAGAAATGAAGTCCTTTAGAGCAACTGGCGATATCGCATGGAGTGGGTTGAACCCTGGTGTAAAGAAGTTGGATAGTCGGCATAGCCTGCTGGAGGAATCATTCAAGGCTACTGTTTCTGGCAAGAGTAAGTCAGGACAATCTCAGCATGTTCCGCGATCAATGTGGGAAGAAAGACGGCGTATCTTTGTGTGGTAGCCCGGTCCACATGAAATTAGGATTTTGGCGTCGCTTGTCTATATATTTCCCAACTATCTCCATTGGTAGCATCATGCAGCTCACTATTGATATGTGCGGAGACATGCTTTATTATTTCTTCGTCCACGCTCAAAACCATAGGTGGCTCATTTGGAGACTGAACGTTGGACTTTAGATGATCCGGGCTGGGCGTATCGAGAGAGCTGTTGGTTTTGAGAACGCCATCTCTTCCATCGACGGCTTTTTCTTTGTCTTCCAGGTAAAGACTAGCCAGAATTCCAAGTTGATAGTGGGTCGATTAGTAGGGGAAGAGGTCTGGGAGGCCTTCGAACTTACAGGTAAAAGTTCGGATGTTGATGACTAGGATCAATCTGCTCTTCTAAATCTGGTGCCGAATATCTTGATCAATCTCATTATCTGAAGAGAGGATGGGCTTGGCTGGGTCGGAATAAATGCTCGAAGGAGCGGGTATTCTATCAACGGGTCTCTGGTTGACCACCAAGCCGGGCAAATATGAGAAAGATTGTACCCTGTTGGGCCGTCGCAAGTGATGCTTTGCTCCGGTATAGCAAGCCTCATATAGATTCCTATTTTTGTCGTCCCAGTCTAATTTTTAATCCTCGATATACGCAGCGGTATAGGTGCCAGGCGACAAAACCCCCTTTTTTTTGGGTATGATTTCTTCCTGGATACCTGAATTCAGAACCATAAATTAATATTACAGTGGCCATATAAGCAAGGTACTCTAGTTCTGTCACCTGATCCTCTGGAGTATAAAAATGAAGCCTTTTGACACCCACCCATCATACAAATTCATACATCAACGCTTTTTAGGGTGGTTTACTTTGTTTCCGCCCGGAATTACTAGGGCCGGCTCCTACTTCATATTAAAAATTACTAGCTATTATCCTACAGGGAGAATACAGGGGCTGACGCTAGACTCCTCTCACCCGGGTAAGCCTCAAATGGTCTTTAGGGCTTCGGGTGGTTATTAATGGTCGCCATCTCAGTGTTTCCGCTTTATAACCCTTTTCCGCACGTAACATGATACATACGACCATAGGGTGTGGAAAACAGGGCTTCCCGTCCGCTCAGCCGTACTTAAGCCACACGCCGGTGAGTTAGTAGTTGGGTGGGTGACCACCAGCGAATCCTCACTGTTGTAT
>CAKMRK010000815.1:0-58325 GCA_928213465.1 Penicillium sclerotigenum | reverse complement strand
TTACGCTCTAGATATAGCACTATAAATCTACTATTTTTATCCTAATACTAAGCCTAAAGTATTATTATCTCTATTCTTTAAGTAATTAAAATACCTAAAAAAATAGTGGCATTCTTCATAAGTTATGTAGGTCACATTTTTCTACATGTTTACACTATTTACAGTCCTATAGGAGTCCTATCAAAGTCCTATAGGAGCGGACTAGACCGCTTAGTCCCATTCTTAGCACTCCTATAGGACTTGATAGGACTCCTATATGGTCCCATGGGATAGTCCCATAGGACCACTCCCATGGGAGTTGGCAAGGTCTAGATAAGCGGGGCTTTTAAAACGATAGCTAGGGAAGTATTAGATATAGAATTGTATCTACTACCTATATAATAGTAGCTCGACCGGCTAGTCTAGTTAACTACTATACGCATTCGTATAGGACCAAGATACGTAGTACTAAAGATAATGCTCTAGGAAAGAAGTCATATATAGAAATAAAGGGGGGGATAGACGCCTATAGAGGCTTAGTCCTAGAAGAAGGGTGGATACCTCACGGCGCTCCTAGGAACTATAAGAGGAGACTAGGAGAGCCGGAAGGTATATATCTAGGCACTATAGAGTGAGCTACCAAAGGTTTATATTAAGGAAAGAGAGTAGGCGAGAACGACACACGATAAGATCACTAATTAACTATAGGGACCGGTACGACTATACACTAATGGTAGCGGGTACTAGGGCGGTATTAGAGCTACGGTATACCTAGTGTACCCGAGTATCTATAATAAATCTAGGTAATATAATATAGGATCCGACGATAACGCCACTATATACGTAGCTAAGTTATGTGCTATTAAAATGGTATTAGAAATCATTAAAAAGAAATCTATAAATAACGATAATGATAGCGATAGCTAGAAAGAGAGCCTAGCGGAGAGAGGAGTGGTTATCTTTATAGATAACTAGGCTACTCTTAGAGCTATCAAGAACCCGAAGATACTATCCGGCTAGGTATACCTAGAGGGGTGCCTTCGCTTACTAGATTGGTGTTCTAGAGAGAATAAGGTCTAGGTCGAATTACGCTAGATTCTAGCCTACGAAGGCATTCTAGGTAACGAGATCGCCGATATACTTATAAAGATAGTAGCCACTACTACTACTACCACCACTATCTAGGAGGTAAACTAATATAACCGATTTATCTGGCTTACCGCCGTAGCGAGTAAGGGTGTGAAGTAGGAGTCGACAATCGCGTAGGAAAAGGTATGGATAAAGGGAGGAAGGACTACACGGAGGACTCAGAGGATGATTAGCGTTCCGAATAAATTAAATTCACTCTACTAGAAGGGACTACGAAAGGCGATAATATTAGTATTAATTCAATTACGTATAGGTATTATCGGACTAGCCGAATACCTATTAAAAATTAAGAGGAAGGACTTACCTCGCTATTAATACGACCTCGGGAACTAGAGTGTACGATATATCTTACTAGAGTGCCCACTCCTAGAAGAACTACGATCGGAGATAGTGGAGGAATTATTTAAAGAGGGGGTGTTAATAACATTTAGAGAATAAGCGATATTAACGGAGGTGAAGGTAGCGTCGATTATAGTAAAGTTCATAATCGCGTTAGGGCTCCTAGGATAGTTTTAGTTAGTGGACTCGGTCGCTATAGGTAAGGAGAAGGGGGTAGGGGACGAAGATTATTATAATCTAAAAATAAAACCAAATCAAGATACTACAAGTGCTAGAGATATAGGACGTATAACCTAGTGGCTAAGCACTAGGTCTACCGAGGTCACCTTATAATAACGCATATAGAGAATAACGTACGTTACCGGCGAGGACGATAAAGTATAGCGTCGCGATCCGAATCTATTCGTGTACGACCTACTAGAGTGATACAGACCTAGTAGTCCTAGTGATATAGGGACTCGGTGATTCGGGGAGCTAGGTGGAGAGAGGGGAGATGAAGAAATGAGAGATAAAGAAGTGAGAGATAAAGAAGTAGGGAGTGAAAGGTGTATTATAGAGAGAGGACACTCTACGCCCGCGGGGAATACGGGATTCTATCTACATTAAGCAGATAGATTGACTTTCTTTATTTCTATTTCTTTTATCTTGTTTACATTTACACCGGCCGGTTTGTGGCCTTACAATTCAGGTTGTAGGACTCGAGAAATCGGGTCCTATCTACAGGGTGGTTGTATACTAGGGATACACCATCATTTGTCGTCGGGAGCGGGCTCTGGGACGCAATCCCCGCATAGCAGCATATATGTAAAGCGAGCTAAATCGGGTCAATGAATTCATCATCATCATCATCATAGTCCGCCGATAACGTTATAGCTTGTGGCTAGTTAGCTTCGTCGTTAGGGTCGAGCCCTAGAACGATACCGACTATAAATAATATCCTTTCGTTAACTGGCGCCGGTGGGGTCGTATAAATGGCTCCCATCCGCCAGAGACCTTGGAGGGTCTCACTAAGTGCGTTAGTGTTACTCACTGATTAGACACTAATCAGAGATCATCCAATGAGCACTCACTAAGCATCAGTGATCATACACGTCACTGATCTGAGCCCGTGCTAACATCTACTCAGTGAGCCTAAGCCTGAGCACCCTCATAAAAGCGGCGGCAGCTCAAATAGGAAAGCCCCACCCGCCAGGGAAAATCCGGTACGTATAGGCACATATGTAAAGCCATAGAGGGTGCTATCTGCTAGATTAGAAGGCATTATTGTTGTTGTACACTCAGATTTCCGTTAGGTAAACTCCACATGGCCGAACCTCCTCCATTTAGGCACGGTAAGCTAACCTAAGTGAGGCTCGATTAGGTCGTTTCCTACCAATGTGATTTAATGGTTACCCTAGGCCTAAAGAATATATCGCTTAGTATACTGGTTACTATTATCGTATTAAGGACCTATTACTATAACATCATCTATTATTAGGCATCCATGGATCCTCTCTAACGGCTTCGATAAAGTTATATCAGGACTTTTCTCTTTATACGCAATCCTGCCATAAATCTCCAAGCAAATCAGGCTAGATAGACAGAGCTTCGAGTTTGCTGAGGAAGACACCCGAGGGGATTTCCGACGTGCCAACAGCGCCGTGATTCTGTTGTCAAATCTAATCTTCCAGCTTAAAGCTCCCAGTGTATCCATGGATGTTTAGAATTCCAGCATCCTAAACCGCCTCCAGATTCAGCTTCAGCGAGTCTACAAGGGGAGTCCAGCCTGGCCTTCCCAAAGCCTGAAGCAAAGCCTGGCCACGTTGGTTGGATATTTCGGAGAGATCCTTCTTGCTTGGGTCTGTGAAATCATCTACCCATTGGTGATCCGGTCGCAATTCACGAAGATGCTTTAACACATCACTTTCTAGGCATTAGCTCTGAACACATTGCAGAAAGAGTCGCCAAACGTACTTCCAAGTGAAATGCTCGCCATATGCGATAATACGTTCGTTTTTGACATCGGGAATTGTCAAAGCTGCCACGTGAAGACGTGCGGAATCTTGCACATCGACGAACCATTCTGTGAATGTGGTTAGCAAATCAGACGTCTCATCAAGCCAGCGACGAGAGGCATAAGTCTAAGAACATAGGAGAATAGCCCATGCTGACTCTTCGCCACGGCTATGGAGGAAACCCACGATAGTCGACCGATTTGGTCAATTCAGTATTTCCGTTGAAGATCTGCCTCACAAAGTCTCCAGAACTGGCTGGAAGAGAAGGATCCAGAATTTTGCCGAAATTAACGCCCAGAACAATAGAGTTGACGGTGAAGGCTGCCTTTTTCTCCGCCGCATACTTGAAAAGAGCTTGCTCGGCCTGTGTTTTGCTCGCCGCATAAACCGACATAGCACGATCCGGCGTGTAAGGCGGAGGAGCCCACGCCTTCTTAACAGCCTGCTCATTATAGGTGGTCGGATCCAGTCTTCGGGCGGTATTGAAAACCGGAGGTGCAAGAGCACTTGTCGACCCAGTGTAGACGAAGCTCTTCACTGATGGTGATTGCATCGCTGAATCAAGAATGGAGTGCAAAGAGGAGATAACCTCTGTTACAACAACATTGGGATCAGGGTTGAAGCTCAGATTGCTAGCGACATGTGCTATACCAGATACGCCTAGGAACCAACGTCAGCTACAGTAGAAAACAGGGTACCCGTTATCTCAAAAAACCTTTGACTGCCGCATCAAAAGCCCCGCGCTCGGAGATATTTGGGACAACCACTAACTCCACTCGCCCTGCACCGAACTTGCTCTCCCAATGCTTTAGCAAACCTGCAGCCTTTTCGACATTTCGTACAGATCCGCGAACTTGGAAGCCCGCCTGAAGCAATTGATCAGAAACGTGAGAGCCGACGTAGCCGGTAATGCCAGTAACCAGCACGGTCGATCCCGAAGGTAGAGTGGAAGCCATCGTGAATATCCGAATTTAATTGCACAAGGTAGTGTGTAATAGGTCCAAAGAGGGAGTTCTAGGGATGTGATTGTACTGAAAGTGGCATATGCAACCGGGAAACTTTTTATTTAACGAGAAAGGGCAAATGAACTATGATCTGCTGCTTTGTAATATGATGCTATGTTTAGTTATAGCTAACTATACTTGATTAGAAATATTAGAAATCCTTGATTGGAAATACCTGGTTTGAAGCTCTTTTCATTTATACAGTGAACCCTCGTTATGACGATACCGGATATACAATCACCCGGTTATAATGGTCAGAATCCGGTGCTTGAATTGATCATCTTCACTGCAATAATCGTTAATTTACCCTCTTTCCCACGCAAAAGATCCTTACATCGAGGGATTCACACGTTATTTTCAACTCATTCTAACCAATTGAATACCTCGCCGGTGATCACGTGGCCTCTACCTGATTTCCACCAATTAAAATGCCTCCCTGATCGATCCTAACCTCCTAGAAAGTGGCTCTACAAGAGTACAACATAGTTAATTAGTACACTTGCACAGACATGAAAGGTTAGTGAAAGCGAGGAAATTGGGGGGTGGAGAAGTAAAGTGATATTAGGAGCTTTTGTAGGGCCTAGACTTGTATGTAAACCAGAAATACATAACTAATATATGGCACCTCGATTTAACGATTAACGATTACCTGGTCATAACCGTTATAACTGGGGTTTACTGTAAACACATCGTGAGGCCGAGAGCGAAGTAGACTTTGAACATATAATTTCCTATTGGCCGGCGTGCTAGACATTGCCTTAGCCTGCAGAAAAAAGGAACAAGGGACCCGACAGTAGCAATAATAAAATAGGGACATAACTCTTCTTGGATTGTGTTACTGTCCTGCTGTGTTCACTAAATCCGAGGTTTACCCGGGCCATTCCTAGACCTCGTCCAAACCAGGTCCTTGTTCGCGTGAATGCTGTCTCACTTAGCCATAGTGACCATACCGTTCTGCAGCACAGCTACCCTCTGCAAACGAAAGCGAATCTTTTGTCTAGCCCCTCATGTACAGAGGCCGATCCTTAAATTGCTGTTCCATTTCTGTGTTTGCTTTTTTAGATGAAACACTAGTGTGTAATTGTCCTGTGTAGTACTTTTGCTACTACATACCCCTCCCCCTCACGTATTTCACATGCGAGCTGCACAGCTGAAACACCATAGTAAATGCGATGTACGCTATACTTATATCTCAGCAAGCAATGTCTTTTTATTATTTTAGAATATACTGATAGCCCATTAATACGAATTATTAGTAGTATTTATCAATTTTAAAAGTTTGAAGGCGTGCTTTGTTATGGTATCGAAAATTATATGCTTTAAGGCCTCTGAATATATATATCTCGCTCATCAACTTCTTAAATTTCCCGAAACTCCCTAAAGCAACAAGATATCGTATAAAAGGCATTAGGCGAAGAAAAGCTCGTATAGACATGTACGGTTAAAATATTCAGTTGTAATCTATCTCATTTACTATGTGTATCAGAATGCGCAGCTTGCATGTGAAGTACGTTCTTCTCTCCTCTTCTCTTCTCTCCTCTTCTCTTCCCTTCTCTTCAGCCTACTACCTACCATCATATGACACGATATTGTAAAGCGCGTAGTTGTAGTAACTAGTAAAGCCGCCGGTGTTAGTTCTACTATAATTGTAGAGATTGTGGGCCTTTTCAAACGTATGGTTAACTGTATCTACAAAAGGGCTCTTGTGAAATGCTTTGATACTAGTTTATCCTTTTAGAATATCTCCGATACTACACTTGCTAATACCTCTCGCTCTAGGCGTCCCGAAAATGTAAACCCTAGATATGTAAAATCGAGTCCTTTCGAAGAAAGTACGCCTTGACCCGTACGGGCCAGAGAAAACCTATGCTGATATTACTAGAAACATTAGCTGTGAAGGAACTGTGATGTCTTCTACTATAATCTAGCGGATCTTTAAAAAAAGCTAGATTGCGAAAGACGAAGCCTACCCGGAAGCCTGGTTTAACGAAAGCTAGGTTAGCTTAGTTGTGCTATTCAAATTCAGAAAGCGCCGATAAATTTGACCGTGGAGGCTTCTACATTGGCAAAGGCTGCCTGGACAGCTTAGAATGCCCTGTTCATGGGGCCTATCGCATGCCGACGTGGCGTTTCAATTTTGACTCAAGAGACTGGGCGTGTAAGCTGTTTTGCAATATAGGCATGGGTAGCATTACCTCTCGCTTTTTTGTTACCCCCTATTTCAAGTTTTGCCCCCACATTGTTATGAAGGATTTCCTCTGCTAACATTGTGCTATTTCAAAATAGCTATCTGCCGCTGCAGGTGCCACTGTAATCGCAACCTTCTCCTTTGATAAGAAGCCTAAAGTCGCTAAGCTACTAGGTGGCACCGACTTGATAAATTACCGCAAGATACCGAAGTGCTCGGAAGAGGTCCTTCGCATTACGACTAGCCGCGGGGTTGATCATGTAGTTAATGAAGCTGGCTCAAGCATAATTGAGGAATCACTGCGAAGCGTGTGGTAGGGTGGGTTGCACTACTCCTAGGTACGCTTTTAAGGTCTAAGAAAACAGATCTGCTGCCGATGCTTATAATTAGAAACCCATTAGTGAAGTTGGTGAATAGGCTACTTCGAAACGCGACGTGGCTAACAAATGGACAGACCGAGACGTTCTTAGACCAGGAGTTAAGGAGATGCATAAGCAGCTAGTGAAGTTCATCGAACATTATGGTATACATCCTGCTATTACGCGTGTTTTTGGAATTTGACCAGGCTGTTAATGCGTTCGCGTATATAGAAAAGCACAGTGAATGCCGGAAAGATCGTCATCAAAGCCGAAAAACTTATCACTAGGGACTCTGTATGGAACTACATAACCGGGATCAACTGCCCAGGTGGGCCAGTCTCTTGAGACATGTAGGCAGTTAGCCCCAGATCAGTGACTGGTGATGTACACCTAATGCTAGCTTCTTGAGCTTTGCGCTCGTCTAAAAGCTAGGCTCAGCCTAGAAATCTACCTGACTATGAGCCCCTCTAGCGTCTTTACCTTAGCCAATTCTTTTACCATCCCTGCTAAAGCTACTAGACTATCAAGCCCAAGTCTCCCCTCCTAGTGACAATCTGGTTATATATCGAAAACTCGTCTGTATGGTTGCACTTTTCCCTGTCTTTTCTCGATACGTATAACACCGAGAAGGGGGAGAAAATAGACGAATAAAACACTACTAAAAACACTACTAAAAGGACTACTAAAAGGACTACTAAAAGGACTACTAAAAGGACTACTAAAAGGACTACTAAAAGGACTAATAAAAAGAGACATGACAAGGAAGCATAAGCAGCAAACTATTCTTGTGGGACGAAACATCATGGGAAAAATGTTCTTCCAGGCGTCAGCAATGAAGGCATGAATTACATGGCAGCTGCTAGAGACATTGAGCTGTTCTGCTGCGCTCAGCCACTCTCCTGCTTATTGCTGGATGGTTTGCTGGAATTGGCATCAGAATACGCGCGCAAGGCGATCGCCAACAAAATGCCGCCAATATCCTCCATATCACTTTTAGCCGTTGTATTCCAAGGTCCGAATTCATGCATTTTGAGAAACGGACGGGGCGAATTCGGGGGGAGTGTGTTGTTGAGATATTGAATATAACTTGCGTCATACTCCGCAAAGGTGATGAATATCTGGTGCCGGTCCTGTGATACGTGAAGACGACTAAGACTTGTAAGTAACGCAGCTAGTAGAGTGGTTATAGGGGCCTAGAAGAGAAAGCGACCTTACCGGCCCGGGAGGCTCAAAGCGCCAGTGGGATCGGGATCTGACTTTATCCACGCAACCATCTGTGCAGCCTCTTGCATACGAATGGGATTTAGCTTCTTCTTTCTCAGCATTGGCTTCACTTCAATCAATGCCCGGACCCTCTCTGAGGATCCTCCGTCCTCAAGATACCCATCGGTTCGTGCTTCAAAGGTGGCATGTTGGAACGCTGCCTTGAACGATTTGCGATGCAAGGTCCAGCCGCTCGCCTGGGGGAAGTGGATACTCAGCGCATTTAGGAAGTCCACTAGCGCCGTGTTGACAATCTGCTCATCTTTTGTTTGTGGATACATCAGATGTGCAATCTCCTCAGGCCCTGGAGAATAGAAGGGTGAGTCTCCGGCATCTGGAGTGTCATCAAACTCTAACAAGTCCGGTAGTCTACCCGTTGACTTCGTTGGGGTTCTGAGTTGTGCTTCCCGCAATTTTTGCTCTAAGCTACCCATCTTAGACCGTGTATGATTCGCAATAGGTGAGAATGCCACGTTCGATTGGAAGATCTCATCCCTGGATGCTGCGGCCTGTGACTGATACTTTTTGGCCAAGGCAAATGTTCCTTCACGGATAGGACCATTTGGGAAACTTTTCCGGTAGTCAGCCCAGGATTTGAACGTTGCGAGCAGCCTATCCGCTTCCTTTTTCCATGTATCCAGTTCATATTGTTTTAGGCTAAGCTCTTCACCAGTTTCTGAGGTCCAGAGAACCTGGAACAACAAGTATTGCCCCTCGCTGATGGTGGATGCAGAAGTGAGGGTGGCATCATGGATGGTCGAACCAGACACGTTGTACCGAACTGTCCAGATCTTCCATTTATCTTCATTCGAGGGGAGATCCGTACCAAGGGAGGCTTTTGTTGCCATAGTAATGCGCGGATATATCTTGTAGGAGAACACAGGAGGCAGCGAGCTCCGAGGGCTACTCTCTTTATCAACTGTGCAGAAGATATGCCTCGGTCACTTGGCCCCTATCAAGATGAGGCATGCGAGAAATGCCTCAGTGTGCATCGGCGGGATTATGGCAAGCGCCAATTCCATACTCCTAATTGGCTCACCCGGTGTTGCCGCCGAGTAAAAGCAGCCTTGAGAGCCCGGCTTACCCCTCTTCACCAATCAATGGACGGGAATTGGACCCAAGTGTGATGAGGTGCATTGTGACTCAACTTACTAGCGGAGCCGGACGAGGCGAGCAATCACAAGGCAGAAATAGTCTGCGTGCATCGCGCTGACATACTAAAACAGTAGTACAATCCATCTTTTTAAATTAAAATATAGGTGGCGGCGGCTAACTGAGGGGAGCGGAGTCACTCGACGTTGCTAAGCAACAAGTTGATTGTTGGTTCCTTATCCCTCAGGCGGCAAAGCCCGCCCTTGATCCAGACAAGAAAACCGACTCTCTTATTTCGTCTTCCACCCAGCTATCTACCTTGCTAATCCATTCTTCACTCTCCTCTTTTTGTTGATAATCTAAGCAGATTGCTATTCTCATCATTCCTCGTCAAACCCACGATGGAGGAGGCTCTCATACTGAAGCGGGCTACTCGTCGCCACACGTTGGCTAGGATTGAGAACCTAATCAAGCAAACTACAAGTCAGCACATTGAATCCCCTGACCTGAAGGCAGCCGGTATCCGCCACCTCCCTTTGTCCCTTGAAGGAGATGCCCAGCATCATCCACGCTTCTTCAAGCCATACCAAGAAGACCTGCCTCTCCCGCCGAAGGAGAAGGAGGACAAGCTGCTGAAATTTCAGCCTGACCCGGATCACATCATGTGGGCTACTCGTGCTATGGAGATATTTCTTACCCATCACTTTCATGAGTGCTGGGAATATGCATCGGAGGAGTACCCCGATAACCCTCCGCCCTCTGGCGTATATCGAGAGTACGTTACCTCTCACAGCTACTTTGTCTTGCCTCCTAACCGTTCACAACAGAATTGGAGATTACAGATTTGGCCAACTGCTGGAATGTATGGACTTCAACTGGTATGCTGTGTCAGTAACCGATTATCCAGCGGGAAACTACCCACACTTCAAGGCCATCCTGGAAAGTGATGTGAATGGGGATGATCGACTGCTTCGCGGAGAAATCATGACCATCACCGATATCATGGCTGCTCGTCTTAGGACAAGGTCGCTGCGCTCGCATATCGTTGCCCCGGTAAGACCTCCCTTGATGGATTCTAAATAATCTGCTAACCTTGCTCTGGTAGATGCTGGTCCTGTCTCTCATGGGTCCTCGTCATGCCCGCGTCCTAGAGGCTGATCTTGACGGAGAGATTCTTAACGTACGCGCTTCTAAGCTGTACGATTTCACGCAAAGGAACACTGATGTCGTGCAATTGCTGACACGGTATTGGATCGGTGACGCGTGCGGCCAGACTGTGATGGAAATCTCTTAGCTCGGTGGAAAATTCTGTTTAGGCTGGACACTGCAAGATGGTCATGCCTGGAATAGAAATGCAACTCTTATGATGTATGATAATGATATTGCTATCTCATGGACGAGCGTCGTTCCGGAAACGACGTTCACAATTTGAATCTTTAATGGGGATTACATGTGGGATCCAAAACAAATCCAGTGAATTAGTATCTAACGATCAGAATGCTCTGTATTTTTCATTCTAGTAGGCCCCTATCCCCAGTATTGGGATGGTTCTGCTCCTGTCGCGATTATTATTCTGTTCATGGCAATGCAGGTAGATTACGATCTGCGCCCCTGATTGGTCACTCTTTGATGTCTTACGCGGAAGGCATTGAGCCTCAGCTATATATAAATTGCTGTCAACCTATCACTGGTTCATGTCTAATCGATAGAGCATGCTACTAGATGGCTGTTGTTAAAAAATTACCGATCATGGGGCTTGCACGGTGCACAACTGGTTACGGCTTTGAGAAATCAACCACCAACAAAACCACTCGTTAGTGCATGGGATAAAACATGTTAGGAATCTGACCATAACATTCCCACTCAATATAACCAACTGGAGAGACGCCATCTTGTATGGGCTTTATCGACTTACCATTATACCTAATATCCAATCACCAGGTCATGTCCGGAAGAATGTAGCCCACCGAGTCCTTTAGGGTTCTGGAAGAACACGCACACGCATACACCAAGCTGACAGCCCACCCGCAAATGTAAGATCCGGATTCTATTTCTCTGCAAGCCTATCCTTCCATCTTCTATCCAGATAATATTTTTCTCACCATCAGGGGAAATCAAGGGCACCATGCCTTTAGGAATGCGCTCAGAAGGCAGAAGAAGCGGCCCGGTATAAAAGAAATTGTGCTCAGAAGCGCAGATACCTGGGAATTTTGGATAGATCGCCCGATTTACACTAGCAGTAAAATTGGCGATAGAGTGTCGAGAACGCGCAAGAGTGGTAGAAATACCAGTAGGGAACAGTTTGTGCAAGGGTCACATCCGATGCCATCTCCAACCATGGCACATCCATGGTACACAGCCATCCATGGATAAATTGGCTAGTGACCAAGTTGAAAGACGGCCGCGGTAATCCGATTACCACAGAGTCTGCGATCGCAGTAGAAAAATACACTTCTCTCGATGCAGATGCGGAATATGATGTTCTTTCTTGTAACATGGGGGAACTACTTCAGCGGGTGACTGTAGCTGACGTAGGGATGGTCGATCAAATGCGTGGGGGATCCCTATAATTGGCGGCAAGTCACGAAGTAATCAGACAAGAAGTAGTGTGGTCAAAGACTTCTTGCCATTGGCACCCATGTGTTTTCCTTTTCTGCATCCATCATACTATATATGTTGTAGCTTTTGAAGTTAGCTAAAGTCCAAGGCCCACGTCCACTTTTATCGTGAGTGACACCGTGCGCCCAGTGGATGTGGGCTAATCACTTGCTTTGGCCGCAGCTTCCGGATTAAGGAAATTCACCTGTAGTAAAAATGCAGATTTTCTCAAAGTCTGCTTCAGACACCTGAAATGCTTGTTTCATCTACGTTGTATATTACATGTACTTTGTAGCTTTCAATTACTTTTAAAGAGTTGTATATTTAATCTCGTCTTTTCCCCACTTGGTACTTGTATCTATCGGCAGTTCTATTATGTATAGTACTTTGTTCTCCACTAGCCATGGCACCTACAATGTTGTATGAACATTCACCTGTGGACTGGAACGATGACGTGAGAATAATTTGAAATGATAGTTTATGACTCACGCCACAGACTTGCCACAGACTTGCCGCATATGCTATTGTGCTTCCGTTATGCTATCTCCGCTCTACATAAACTTGGATTAATTATATATTTCGGCTGAGCCGGAGATCCAAGCAATGCCAAGTGTTTTGTCCACTTCATAGGAAGATAATACTTCATCTGGACTCGACATGACTGGGAAATACGAGGATACGGGAATCAGGGTCTCGGACTCCGGAGCTCGGAGCTCTTTTCGTCCGGACGATCTATGTGGGTCTCCAATATCAAGTCCCTCAGACCACGTTCAATCACATTCACAGTTTGGATTTGATTTTCTTAATTTCTTTGGCTTTTTTTTGGTAATTAAAGGGAAAATGAAAAGCTGCTCAGAGCCAACTATTTGTTTTTAAACTTTGGCACAATTGAAACGTTAAGTAATACGGGAGAAATTTCCTGGACTATAGGTGTTTAAATGGTGAATAGGAAGCTGGGTTTTCGGAAGTTAGGGGTTCAGGTGCTGTACTATGTACTTTTGTATTAGATGCTGTACGGAGTATCTTTGATATCCCGCACGAGATCAACGTGTATGATGTTGACTCACCGATTATTCGGCAGCTAGATAGAATACGAAGTATGGAGTACTTTGTACAATATTCAAACTATGAAAGTGGGCCTAGATCGTCGTTCCGATCGCAATGCTCATTTCCTTTCGGGGACCCGCGTCATCCGCGCCTGGACATATCGTAGTCGCATACAACGGCCTCCTAAGTCCCCTGCCACAGCGGGGTCTCGGGGTTTGGAGAGATAACGGAGGCCTCTAGAGAGGGAAGGCAAACATTGAGGAGGCGATTGGGAAGTATGCTTCTTGGTTATCCGAGTGAAAAATCTCATTCTTTGGGTCTCTGCCGTCTTAAACCGATCAAACCATTATTGCCGGGATAACCGGTAGGAGCTTCCACGTCTGGTGATAAAATCCACTATGTGGCTACTGACCATCTGTATTAGCGAATGGTTTTTCGCCCTGATCCTGAACAAAGGGATTGACTGTAGCGCTTATAAATCGCATCATTCCCCTACAGGGCTGTGGCCGCTGGTTACTACTTTGTACACACGCCTCCTTCCTGATATATACGTCTTTTTATTGTTAATAGCTTGTACAAAGCTCTTCCATCATGACACAAACACTCTTGGAGACAGCGCACCATCCCGGGCGCAGCGGACGAGGTTCGGAGAGTGATAGCTCGCTCGACGAGATCGCGCAGGAGAAGCAGAATGCGCTGGCGACAACACTTGGCCATCATGCAAAGAACCTTGACAATTCGGCATCCCCGAAGCGGTGGAAGAGTTTCTGGTCGGCATTCCGACACTTGGCGCACTTGACCCCGAAACAAGTCGACGATTTCATGGCATCATACGTCATCTATAACCTCGACTGGTCCGATGAAAAACAAATGACCGAGGCGCTAGGCCCCAACTACCAAGAGAAAGTCGGCGATTGCTTGAAATCCTATTACGGTGTCCTGAACCACCTATGCGCACTAGGCGATGTCGAAAAAATGTACATCCCACCATGGATGAACCCCAAATCCAGCGTGTTGGAGAACCAAATCCTGTACGAGCGCTCAATTGCACAAGACATCGGCCTTGGGGCGGGGAAGAAAGTGCTGGATCTGGGCTGCGGCCGCGGGCGCGTCGCTGCCCACATGGCGCAACATACCGGTGCCCAAGTAACAGGCCTCAACATTGACCCGAATCAGGTTGAGCAAGCGACGACCTTCAACAAGGAGCGCGGACTCCAGAATAACTTTGTCACGCAAGATTTCAACGACCTCCCCCTCCCCTTTGCCGACGAGAGCTTCGACGCATTTTACCAGATCCAAGCACTGAGCTTGTGTAAGGATCTGCCCGCCTTGTTCCGCGAGATCTTCCGTGTCGTCAAGCCGGGTTCGAAGATCTCCTTGTTGGATTGGATTAGCTTGCCGGCTTTCGACGCTAGTAATCCGGAACACGCGGAACTCATGCGCCGCGTCAAGCCACTCATTGGTGCTGTCGGTACACCCACACAGGAAAGTCTCGAGGTGGCGTTGAAGGAGGCCGGGTTTGAGATTGTGCGGTCGGAGAATGCTAGTATCGATGGTCTCCAGGCCCCACTTATCGATACTGTCGATCTATACTTCCGCACCCTCCGCCAGGCGATCCTTGCGCTCGTCAAGGTTCATGTGCTGCCGCGCCACTTCAAGACCTTGATTAACCGTCTTTGTTTGGATGGGCAGGCTTTTGTCAAGATGGATCGCATGCGCCTGGCTACGACAAGTTATAGTATCATTGCGCAGAAGCCCAAGGCTTAGGTTTAGGCTTGGGCGCAAGGTTTCTCAGCGGCCTGGGAGATTTGAGGAAGTTGGACGGAATTGAATAATTTCCTGGTATCAGATTCGAGCATCAAGTTGAATCAATATCCAGAGCACGCCCCCTTTCCGCCCCGACACCATCGCCCTCACGAATTGGTTGGACATCTTGACACACAATACATACCCTGTACATTTATAATCAACGGATTAGAAGGTTGTCAGATTTAACGCATGGGGGAGTTTTGGTTATTCGTTCTATTTCTGTTTATTTTCCATTTATTTTCAAGGGTTGAGCAAGGAGGAGTTTCATGAACGCAGTTGCATATACATCGGTCTGATAGTTCATAATTTATAATTCAAAAATATGTTGTTTAGAGCAAATACCTGTAATAAAAAGATAGATAGTGAGCAAAGAAAATAAATAAAAAGCATGAAGGTCAGTCAGTATTTAAACAAAATACAAAAGAAAAAAGAAAGGTCCTGCCCGGGATCGAACCGGGATTGCTGGTATCAGAAACCAGAGTGATGACCATTACACTACAGAACCCAATTGATGTAGGGGCTGACCCTTTTTCTATACATGACACTAATTAATATTTTCCTTATATTGTACACTATAAACCAGGTCCTGCGACTAGTCCCTATTAGGAGAATCCCATACACCCCTCTAGAATCTGGGAAATGTTCAAGTCTCCTTTGAGCTGCATCTGCATGGCAGCGTAAGCTTAGCACATCTTATCCGCACCATTCCAGCCTACTCCTTCCACAACCCCCCTTCCACAAACCCCCTTCCACACCCCCCGTGACCGCGGGGCAGTTCATAATCTCCAAGCGCCCCGTAGATCCCGGCTTTTTTCTCCCCCACAACAACCATATCTCCAATCTAACCAGTACTCCATGTCTCCTTTACCGTCTTCTGTCACAGCGCTATCTGCGCCGGGCAAGGTGCTCTTAACTGGCGGCTATCTCGTTCTAGACCGCGGCTACACGGGTACTGTGTTTGCGCTCGATGCCCGCATCCACGTTATTGTGCAGCAACTGAGGCGGGGTCACCGCCGAGGGGCATCGGGGTCTGGGCCCGCTGTTAGTGCTGAAGCACTGTCTAACTCGGGCACCGAGGACCAGGACGGGGAGGACACCGTTGTTGTGCGTTCCCCTCAGTTTGTCAATGCGGTATGGGAATATGGTGTGCAGCGATGTGGGAATGGTGGGGGTGTCAAGGTCATTCAGAAGGGAGACGGGTATGTCTGGCTGTCGCTCTCTCTTATGCGAAAAAAATAATTGACTAATATCACTTTGCTTCTCTTTAGACCGCGAAACCCCTTTGTCGAGACCTCTCTCAGTTATGCATTGACTTATATCAGCTACGTTGCGGACTCTAAGGACTTCGGGTCCCTGTCTGTCACCATCATGGCTGACAGTGATTACTACTCGGAAACCGCTACCTCCAGGGGCCCGGCGTCTCAGGGACGTGGAGGACGCTTTGTAAATTTCGGAGTACCGCTTTTCGAAGCACACAAGACAGGATTAGGCTCCTCGGCTGCTCTGGTTACTGCGCTTGTCTCCGCCTTGGTCATTCACCGCACCATGCAGCCGGAGGACCTCGGTGCTGGTCGGGATAAACTCCATAACCTCGCTCAAGCAGCCCACTGTGCAGCCCAGGGTAAGGTCGGATCTGGATTCGACGTTGCTAGCGCAGTCTACGGTTCATGCCTCTACCGACGGTTCTCGCCGTCAATCCTAGAGTCTCTCGGCGATGTAGGCTCGGCTGGATTCGAGGAGCGCCTGTTCCCCATCGTGGAGGACTCCGACCCCGAGCATCCCTGGGACACCGAGTGTGTTGACTTTGGCATGCAGCTCCCCCGTGGGATGCAGCTGGTTCTGTGCGACGTGGACTGTGGTTCCCAGACCCCCTCGATGGTCAAGAAGGTTCTCGAATGGCGAAATAACAACCGCAAAGAAGCGGATATTCTCTGGGCTAGTCTTCAGAATAACAACGAGCGACTGCGTCAAGAGCTCAAGCGCCAGGCTCAACATCCCGATGCCAATCCCGAAGGCGACTTTTCTGATATTCGCTCTCTTATTCAGCGAACACGCCAGCATATTCGCACATTGACCCGCCGGACGGGTGTCCCCATTGAACCGAGTGTACAAACCGAACTCTTAGACAGTGTTTCAGAGATTGAAGGTGTCATTGGCGGCGTCGTCCCGGGAGCTGGAGGATACGATGCCATCGCACTCTTGATTCGGGATGATCCCACTGTAATTGCGCGTCTGAGAGATCATCTTGCGAACTGGACAAGCACCATCGAGGATGACTTTGGAGGAAAGATCGGCAACGTACGACTGCTAGGCGTGCAGCATGGATCTGAAGGTGCGAAAAACGAAATGTTGGAGCAATATGCCGGTTGGGTCTAGGTTGCTCTCTGCTTTTAAAACAAGGCAACCAGTGTGCCAGCCCATGACTTATCCACAATGTGTTTTCGGCTACCAGCTTAGCCTCCCTTACTGCATCCTGGGCCGGACCCTCACAGAAAATATACAGGCCTGTAGGATAATTAATTGCACGAATCACGGCTTAAACATCGAATTTTGACTCGGATGTGTTTCCTATATTTTACCTCCCCTCCCCCCGTGCGCTCCATCCGTACCCACCTATCTGCGTCTCTATTTTCAGACTTATCCCCCTGCATATGCACCACGAGCCGTATGCTTGGCCGAGGGCTGCCCGTTCCTTTTTTCCCGACGTCACCCCTATGTGTGACGTGACAATGGTCTGTTTGCCAGGTATTTTAAAATAGGCTGGACCGATCTTAAGGGAATGAACTGCGCAGGTTGATATTATTCCGCTTCATGATACCTAACATATGAGATATTGAATACACATAGAATCCACTTGCATTTCATGATAGTGAAACAATGAAATAGTGATAAGTGCATATATATCCCATATTATAGTCATGAGATCCCAATTGTCGTACAGAGAGTACAGAGAGTAAGAGAGTATAGAGCTACACATGTGTGTCTGTCTATACAACTATCCGCAGATGTCCAGATCTACAGTACTATTAACAGTGTAGCATTAATTTCCCCGGATCTACAATTGATCTGTATTTACATTTATAATGATGCTAAAGTGCTAAAAGTACTAAAGTACTAAATCAGTAACAAGTTGTTTTTTTTTCCTTTGGCTCAAAAAATAGGGGAAATAATTGGGGTGCAGTTTCAAGGCCGTTCAACCAGGGTTAAGTAGTCTGTTTAGGCTTGCAGATCCCCTTTTGCCTTGTTTCTCCCTCTTCAACCTATTCAAATACACTTGAATATTATTTTAGGGGTGGTACTTATATGCACAGCCATTCCATCCATTCTATCCACACTAGCTGAGGTACTATCCTGCGCCTCCCGCTTAGTCTTGACTCCTCACATTTGCATCTCTCCCTCTATCTCCTCCCATTCCAGCTCTCACGGAATACCCTTCCTTTCCAAACCCCGTTGACAGTCCCCCCCCCTTTTCCAACGGGGAAAAGTCAATCGTCATCTGCCATCGGGGCATCCTAAAATGTCTACAACGGTTAATCCGGAGTCGGGGCCAACCTCGAACAGAGATATCAACCAACCCCCAATCACAGCATCTCCGCAGGATCAACAGACCTCAGCACCAACCACAGAGCTCCAACCCCAATCAGATCTCGTCGCTGATACGTCCATTTCATCTGTCCATGATCAAACACATGTGAACCAGACCCAGGTCCACCCCGCAACTGGCTCCAGTGGCGAAACCGAATCCGCCCCCGTGACAACATCACCTACCACCACCAACCCTCCTCAAACTGTCGACAACGCACCCGCTGTCGCGCTGGCACAATCCACTACACCGCCTTCAATGGATACCGAAGAGTCAAAGACTGCGCCCGAGACCTCAACGGAGCACTCCGATGAGGGCTCAGGGAAGGAAGTCGAGGAGGATGCTGATGCTGGCCCATCGCTGGTGATCACCTTGCTGTTGACGACAGGGTCACGACACCCCTTCACTATCGATGGAAAATATTTAAAGAAGCGATCGGTGAATGTTGAGAACTCTGATCCGTTCTTGATGAGCGTCTACACGCTTAAGGAGTTGATCTGGCGCGAATGGAGATCAGGTAAGAGTTCACCCCGACCCCGACTACTACATAGGATATCGGATGGACAGAACCCATCTTGATATGATATGTCGTGGTATAAGAATAGCTAAGCTAACGCTGTTGTGCATGTAGATTGGGAGACCCGTCCTTCGTCACCGAGCTCTATCCGTCTTATTTCGTTCGGGAAGTTGTTGGATGATAAGTCGCCTGTTTCTGGTATGTTTTTCATGTCAAATGAATAATCGCTATGGTTATGGACTTGGACTTTGATACTAACAAACCGACTAGACTCTAAGTTCAGCAAGGAACATCCAAACGTCGTCCATATGACAGTCAAGCCGCAAGAAGTCGTCGACGAGGAAGACGCAAAGGGAGCAAAGGCACAGTACAGCCGGGAGCGCGAGGCCAGTGAGCGCAGTCCCGGATGCCGATGCGTGATTCTGTAATCTCGCCCCAACTACGGGTCTCGAGTGTGGACGGCTTGCTCTCAGCCATGCGCTTGTCTGCTGCGTACATCCTTCCACCTTAATACCCAATTTTTCCTACCTTGTCCATCTTCCCGCCAACACTTTACCCTCTCCATCTGCCTGCTATTGCAGCGATACGCCTAATTCTGCCTGGACGCAGGATCAACATCCCTATTTTGCCGAGCCAACATGGGCGCTCTAGAAGCGGCGTTTGGACACTTCTTTCCTCTAACTGGACCTACATCCTGGGACTATGGGCTTCTACTTATCCCTCTTATTTCTGCGCCATGTCTGGGCTGTCCGATTGTTTTCTCATCGCCATATCGTCTGCATGCGGGCCTCATTCATCTATCCATGGATTTTCTCTGGAGTGCTTCGGGTTTCTTTTTCGACTGTGTCTTCCGAGGGCTCGATCTGAAGTTCATTCTTTGCTTTTCGCATTGCTGTCGCCATTATTCTTACCCCGATTTCTCGATATATACCCTCTCCAATCCGACTTTCCTTTTCTTTGTGCTCTATCATCTTCCCTGTATGGTTCCTTTCTTCATGGACTTTCGTGTACTTACAACTTTGACCACCCAGTTTTGTTTTTCTCTATCCCTCTTTCTCTCGCGTTTCATTGCTTTTGTTTGCTTTTGGCTTGCTATAACTGTTCAAGGTGGTTACTCGTAGTGTATAGGGTGTTTTTGGAGAAGGCCCTGGGGTTGATATATTTCTTTGTTATATATTAAATTACTCTTAAAGTGCCTATATATTCCCGCGGTCTTGGTTTGAATTGCTAGTCAGGCACTCCACTCGATCGAGGTTGACTATCAATTCGGAGTAGCATGCTGTTAATTCATACTGTAGAAACCTATATATATTACGGCCGGGGATGATTCTGCAAAACTGTTTGGTAGAAATAGATCATGGATTGATTCAACATATCGAGAGTACCGCATTACCTTGATAACGGACGGACGGCCACATCGGAAATGCATCAAGTCCAGTGATCTATCATTCTATTCGACGACACGAGGTAGGAGGATGACGAGGGACGTAGGAGGAGAGTAGTAGAACACATCGACATAGAAAAGCAGAGAAACAAAAGAACCCCATATCATCAAAGCCATTAGAAATCCATCTTGAGCCTCTTCTCCATCTCATCATGGAAGGTAGGCGGCTCACGGAGGTCATCACCTAAAGCAAGAAGCAACCAAGTTAGCCGAAACACATCCAACTCCCCGAAACAGCCCACTCCCCGGTGCAAATATAAGAACACAACATACCATGGTAAATATCCTCCCACTGAACCTCACTATCCCGACCCCCAATAACAAGAATATCCTCATGAACATTCCCACCCCGCACACCGCCAAGCACCGCAGGCCGGAAAGTCCCATCCCGAACGATCTTCAGCTCCATCCCGCGACGAACAGGCTCCGCAATACCATACGCCCGACGCAGTCCCTCCATCTTCATGGCGTCCTGTGTCGCCCGCCACGCGAGGAGTCGTGCCTCGAGAGGGTGCGTAGATGTTGGAACCTCGCCGCCGGAGTTCGTGGATGATGCGTGCGCGGTGGCGGCCTGCGTGAGCTTGTTGCGGAGAGTATCCGGTAGACCGGGGGCGGAGGGTGCACCTTTAGATGGGCGGGGTGCGTGGAGGCCTGCTTGTTGGCGGGTTGTGAGGTTGCTGGTTTGTGTTGCGTTGCCGCTTGGGGGGGCGATGCGGAGGGACTGGGAATTTTTTTGTGGGTTAGTTTTGTGCTTGGGATCGGGGTTGGAGGTGGATTGGGGATTTCGAGAACAGGGTTTCGGGATGGTGATGGTGGTTCTAGATGCTTGCTTATAGACTGGACTCCAGGGTGATGTCCTGGGTCCGTAGCTTGATAACGTACCATGATGACGGATGGGTAATGCTAGGGTTTCGGGTTGAAGGTTCGAAATTACAGATTGGATAAGTTGGTTGTATTCGAAGCTCGGAAAGGAGATAGAAAAGTAGAAACAAGAGCAAAGGGAGGATGCAAGATGATAACTACCGATGATGCTTCAGGCAGAGAGAAGCAGCGCGGCCAGCTCCTACGACAGACGAGAGAAGCCAACAACGCAATACCCCCAGCATCCAATCACGTGCCCTCCACTTCCGCCGGGGCCAACTCAATTCTATCGCGATATTCTTCAACGAAAGGGGAATCAAATCGCACATCTCACACCACCCAAAATGACCCAATTATTCTCCCCAATAGCCCTCCGGGCCCTACGGGCTCTCATCCACCGTCCTGCAATTTCCTCGCCCCTCTGCCGCACCATCACCACATCACCCGCAATCTCCCTCGCCTCGAAACAATCCCCCATCATCTCCCGCCTCAACTTCCACCCCGTCTTCCGCACAGCCGCTGTCGGCCTCTCCGCCGTGCCAAAGCGGCAATTCTCCAGCTCGCCGATCATCCGCGCCACGTACAACCAGGTCCGCCGCGGTATTCGTACTGGGCAGCGGGCTCGTCGTGGTGGATCGCCTGCGCTGAAGGGCACGCCTGGTTTGAAGGGTGTTTGTCTTAAGACCGGTATTACCAAGCCTAAGAAGCCTAACTCCGGCGAGAGGAAGGTTGCAAGAGTGCGGTTGAGTTCTGGGAAGGTTATTACTGCTTATATTCCTGGTGAAGGTAAGATTTACTTGCAATTGGATTGGCTCTTATTGGACGGAGGTTGGAAATAGGACTCCGTGGATTCTGTTCTGGTGCTGGGCTTTTTTTACGGGGATTTTTTTGGCTAATTTCCTTGTACAGGCCACAATATCCAGCAGCACAGTGTTGTCCAGGTCCGTGGTGGACGTGCTCAGGATTGTCCTGGTGTGAAGTATACCCTTGTTCGTGGTGCGATGGACTTGGTAAGTCATTTCTTATTTTTGCTTGCGTTTCGATATACCCACTTTCGGGGTATATGTCTTTCTCGGTCTTTTACTAATTGTATGTTACTAGGGTGGTGTTGGAAGTCGTATGACGAGTCGCTCGAAGTACGGCGCGAAGAAGCCGAAGACCAACTAAAATGGATTTGGGGATACAGGTTGACCATGATCGACCTGCTGTGAGATTATACAATTTTGGCCTTGTTTGATCAGCTGTACAAGAGATAGCCTCATTGGGCTACCTGGATTTGGCTTTTTGTGCTCTTTGCTGAGCAACTTCTGTTCATATTTGGATGTAACACTACGGATTGCGACTGTTTATTATCATATATCTCTTTCGATATTCAAGCTCTTTAAGTCAATTGTATTGATGTATTGATGTCTTTGAAATTTTAGAGGTACAGAAATGGTTCGGGGAATTTCACTTTACTCCGGACCCATGCAACAAAATAAGCCCCAAACGAGGATGAACGCTCGGAGATAAATAGTAGAGGATGCCAGACATCGAAGTAAAACCTCCTGGGGTAACGCGATAATGGGAATCAAAATGAAACAGTTAAAAGTAAACAGCTTTTTGCCCAAGCGTGGTAAAATCAATGGCATGTTGCTTCATCCAGGTGGGATACCCACCAGAAGCAGAGCAGCGTGCAAAGTACACGGAGGTTTTACCGAAATTTCGCAGTAGCCGGGCAGGTGGGTGACACTGTCAGCCTCCAAAATGCGCGGCGCTTCGTATCCAGACGAGACAACCGACCGGCGCATTGTCGCCAGTAAGGAAATAACCGGGCCATCCGTGGATAGAGCCAGAGGGACCGCGAACAAGATAATTAAATCAGTCGTATTTCGTGTCCCATCCGTTCGGCTTCTCCATCTTGGTGATATCAAACCAACGCTTGGTGCCTGTATCACAGTTAGTTTTGTGCCAAAGGTATAGATCGGAGGGTTGTAGACATACAGGAATAATCCTTCCAGTCGAAGTTGTCCTTCGGTTGACAGGAACACCTCAAGTCCAGGCGTTTCTTTTCATCCGTGGGACAATGTGTGAATGGGACATGGTAGTAGGCAATGTCATCCCAGAAGTGGATTTCCTCTTTCTTCAACATCATAGAAGCGGCGATGGAGTGAACCGGTGCATCGCCCCATCGCTCATAGAAGAAACCACCATCCTTGTCCAAAGAGGTGAAATAGTCAATGTATGCGTCGGATCGTAGCCACTCCAAGCTGCCAATCTCAAAGTTTGACCACTGGCAGAAAAGTTAGCGAGGTTGAAGTTGAATACAATTTGAAAACTTACAAAGTGGCAGTTGTTATAGGTTTCTCCACCGTCATTGCTGATGAATTCCATGGCATTTCCCTCCGAGATATACTCGGGGTGATTGCCTGTGAACTTCTTCACGCTATCCCACAGAGTAGGAATGGTTGCCACATACTCGTACAGACTGATGACAAAGCTGTACTTCTTCTTGTTCTCCTTCATGAAGCGGAACGGATCGGAGTCGATATCACAGTAGAGCTCAATGCTAGGCTCGACGCGCCAATAGTACTCGTAGTTCATCATGAGCGGGTGCCGGAAGAAGAACCCGGACTCATAACGGCACATATGGCGGTAACTCTCCGAACCACCGTAAATGATCTTCTTGCGGTCCATCTCCTGGCGCGCTTCTTTGGCCTTGTCCTGATCGATCCACTCTGGATATGACCAATGTTCTTCGGGGATGACACCATAATAAGTTTTGCCTGAGACCAGTGCGGTGGTCAATATCTTGAACTCCTCATCAAACTCCTCATCGTTCAGGAAGACCCAGTCATAGTTGTAGTTGTGGTTGAAACGATCTTCGAGAGTGCGAATGGACTTGACCATTTCCCAAAGGTCGGAATTGCGCGCGAGGGTGACAAAGGTGGCATTTACACGTTCGCCATGGTGTGAGCCGATAACCTGCGGTCTTTGCGACTTGACCGAGTCATATGTGGGGGTCTTGGGTGTAGGAGTGGTTAACCTGGTGGTAGGCATTGGGATGGAGGATTTTGAGAAGAAGAAGAAGACCGCCAATGCCTATTCAACATTAGTGACGGACATTTGTGAGCACGCAAGAAAGACTCACCACGACGGCAAAGACTAGATATCGCGCATGTCGAATAGGGAAAGACATTGTGATGTGGGGGGATGGAGGAGGAGGAACAATGATGATTCCCCGTTAAGTGGCAAGGCAACAGCAGAGGCCAGATCGGTACAGTTAGAACCAATCCAGATTAAGAAGCGAGCGACATCAATGGAGAATATGAGATGGAAGCAAAATTGAGAAGTAGACACGGGAAAGCCCGAAGGTGTTTTAGGGGGAGAGGGGAGATTAAAGGTGGAAAAGATGAAAGGCCGCGCAAGACAATGACAACTGCTTTCAGCCACTTGGGGTGTTACCCAATTTGAGACATTCTGGCGCTCAGGGGATATTATTAGGATATGGGGGTGGGCTTGTAAGATCCATGTTCATTCGATATTGGATCTTGGGGGCGATGATGTCAAATTCCACTTATAAAAGATAGGCCAAGGGGAAATGATTCTTGATATATACAAGTTCAAGAGAATATCTTCTCTTGTTGAACTTCGTTACTGTTACTATATCCGAGTATGTACAATTGGGGACATATGTGGCTATAAAACCAAAGTGTTACTGGGTGGACTCTAGAGTCTCAAATAGCACTAGAACATCTTATCTACTGTGCATCTTTCACATTTCTTTACATATCAAAAAGCTGAAAGCTGCACATCAAAAGAGAAGATCGACGATTGTGGCTTGGCAAAAAGTACTTCCTGCCTTAGGCACCCGCACTCCAGAACTTCCCGTCCATCGATCGCACCTTTCCCTCCTCCACCCCCCACTAAGCTATTCACCTCCCCACCTCTTTCCCATCCTTCCTCATCCAGAGGATGGCTTTCTTTGGATTTGATACAACCCTACCCAGGGACCGTGATGGTTCGGGGGCAAAGGGGTTCTTCGAGAACCCTGATCCCTTCGCCGATATTGCTCGAGCTAATGCGCTGGGAGATGACGACGTGTGAGCTTATCTTTTTTTTTAATGGCTTTGAATGGGCCATCGTACTCATTATAATTTAGGATTGATTTCGAGGATACCTACGATGGTCTCGGGGACCAGCTTTCCGACGACCAAGACGAGTTTAACGATGACACGTTTGGCGGCGCCGGCCCTGGTACATCAGTTGGCAGAGATTTTGATTTCTTTGGGAAGACTGCTCAGGTTTCCGATGCTATTGGCGAGGAGCAGGTTCGCTTTAGCCTACAAAATCCCAATGCAAGCCGAGTCGCTCCCAAGCCCACCCAAATTCCTGTTCAGCCGACCGCCACCCAGCAGACTACTAAGCGCTCAGGCTATGAGAAGTACTCGGATCCCGGCTATATTCCAGACTTGCAAGCCAAATCTAGTGTTTGGGGTGTCTCGCAGAAGAAAGCCGAACCCGCTGCCGCTGCTGTCCCGAGCCGGAAGATGATGAGCTTAGAAGAAGTCGAAGCACAGATGCGCTATCATGGCCATACTAGTGCGACACCAGCCGCAGAAGCCTTTCTGCGATCCATGGTGGAGCAGCCTCAGTACCCATCTCAGCTCCAGCACCTCCAGACGCTCCCTGATGGATTCCCTCCGGTGCATCCAGAGTTCATCCAGGCGCAGATGAAACAGGGCCACCTACCCCCGCAAATGCCACACCCACCGCCTGGTATGCCCGAGCTCTATGGTGGCCCTGGGCATATGCTACCTGGTGGGCCGTTGCATATGATGCAAAACGCCAACCTTCCCCCGCAAAACATGCCGCCTCCTGGCCCGCGCCATGGCGGGCTACCCCAGGTCCAGGCTCAGCGCCCTCAGCAACCCCAGCCTCAGCAACCTCTTCAACATCAGCAAGTGCCACCGCCTAGCCGAGGATCCAATAATGGAATGCCGGTGATCACTAATCCGCAGCAACTCATGCATCTCACAGAAGAGCAGCGTAACGCTTATCTGGTGGAGGATGCCAAGCGGGCAAAGCGCAACCACAAGATTTTCCTCCTGTCCAGAGGCAATGGTCTGATGACCCCACAAGACAAAAATTTCATCACCCGTATCCAATTGCAACAGCTGGTCGCGGCTGCTGGAAATGTCGCAGATTCGGACCCCGAGGCTGTGCTGGCGGAGGACTTCTACTACCAGGTGTATAGCCAGATTCGTGGCGCACCGCGCCAACACCCTCACCAACCCCTTGGTCACTTCGCCCAGACTTATCTGCTCCAGACAGGTAATCGGGTCGGTGGGCATCGTCGGGGCAATTTCCAGAGTGCCGACAACCACATGCAGCGAATGCAGCAGCAGGTCCAGCGTGCCGTAGAGGCAGCAAAGGCCAAGCCCAAGAACAAACAGCTCATCATCGAGGGCAGCTTGGGCAAGATCTCATTTAGCAATGCCAAGGCCCCCAAGCCGATGCTGAACATTAAGCGCCCTGATAGCTCAGAGGGACCTAAGCCCAAGAAGCAGTCGGATCTGAGTCTCAGTGACCGCAAGTCGATCCTTACGAATCTTGAAGGTGTTTACAGTGCATTGATGGCAATGGAAGACATGGAGCGCACGATGCCGCCACCCCCCGAGGAAGGCGACGCCGAGGCCATCCAAGAACACCTGGAATGGAGACAGAAGCTTCACTCGCTCAACCAAAAATTATGGCGATCATTGAAGGTTATGGAACCAATTGTGCCCAACTCAACGACACCACACCCCTTTATCGCATTCTTGTCATACCCCAAGGGCAAAAAGGCCATTCCTCGTATCTTCCGCCACATTGACCAGGAACAACGTGTCACTATCCTCACCATGATTGTCGTTCACCTAGATAGCCTAGATGTTGTCCGCCTTGCTCAGCCCGTACCGGGCGAGGCTCAGCCATCGCTCGGTGTGCGCGAGGCCATTGACCTGTTCTCGCTGGCCGTTATGCCCTGCCTTTTGGGATACGTGAACGAGGCGCCATTCAACATTATTATCGGTCTCTTGGGGTTGGTCATCAACCAAACGCATGTGCAGACGGTGGCTCGCACCAAGGTCGGCTTGGGCATTTTGACCATGTTGCTCAGTCGTGCCGAGATTGTCAAGGAAGCCGGCCAGGCTTCCGAGCACGATTGGCAGCAGTGGGTTGAGAAGTTCAATGTGTTGTTTGATACTTTGGAACTCGGATTGAATGACATTTTCCCTGGATCGATCAGCTCCGGCGATGATATGTATGTGTGGCAGTTCCTTGCCGCCGTGGGTATTGGCGCCAGTCCTGAGCAGCAGCAACGTCTGGTTATTGCCGTCAAGTAAGTCTATCGTTTCAATATAGTGATACGCAGGCACAATACTAATCCATTTCTTACAGGGACCGTGTCATGGAAACCGTGGGGTACAGCAAGACCCTTCCTGCCGACATGGGCAGTCAGCGCCTAAACAACGTTAACCTTTTCATGCGGGCCATTGGTCTGGATGTCGAGCTCCTTGGTTAAAAAAAATAGCCAGTTATTTTCTGGGCTATTTTGATTCTGAGCCTTGGGCATATACCCAAGGCATGTTAGCCATCAACAGAGTATTCAAGTATTCAAGGCTTGAATAAGGCTTGAATACTCTTACTCGATGTTGGCAATGTTGCTGAAATGCAATACACTATCTACCACATCTACAGGGAATACAGGGTCCCCAAAATCAGGTTGTACTATTGTACCTGAACCCGGTTTATTTTATTTTTTTTCTCCCAATACCAATTTCACTTCGATGTTCTATATTCAACAGTAAATAATAATATTTTGTCAAGAGTACTCCGAGAACGGACTGGAACCCCTTGCATATGTCTCTATTCGGGTTGAAACGGTTGCTTGCAGGAAATTTGGGAGTTCAGGGAATTTCGGCGAATTTAAGGAATTTCTGCATTGCCCATCTTTGCACATCTTTGCCTGTTTCGAGACCGAAAGCTGTTTTCACCTCCACCATGGTCAGACCACATACCTGATGTACGGAGTACAACATACATCTTGTCCATCAACAATGGTCTAATAACCACAATCAGAAAAGGGAAATTAGAGGTGCAAGCATGTTGATCAATGGATGTACGGAAATTAACCGGTCCCTGAAACGAGTTTACCAAAAATACGGACCCTCACTTGCGAGACCCATATGAACTTGTAGCTTTTACTAGGCGAACCATACAAAAGCTACTTGTATAAATGCTCGCTTTTCTCAACAATATTATATGAGAACCACTTAGTATAACTATCATATATGTATAGTTTTCCCTATCCAAATACTATATTCAAATTTCAGCCTAGGTTTGGGGGCCCTCTTATAGTAACACGATTTGAAATTAAAACCTATATATGCCTCGAATATAAGATAACTATATAATTATAGAGGCGTCCCTAAAGTATTAGAATACTATTAGAATATAACGTGCTATACTTAAAATAAGGGTTTCTCATATAATATTGTTGAAAAAAGCTAACATTTATATATGTAGCTTTTGTATGGTTCGCCTAGTAAAAGATACAAGTTCATATGGCTGGTGGGCCCTCGCCAGTGAGGGTCCGTATTTTTGGTAAACTCGTTTCAGAGGGCGGTTAATAGCAAATTTTAAAAAAAGAGCATCAAACCATCCGGCCGCATCATCACAATATCCACGTGGGGAGAGACGGGCTATATCCCCCGCCAACCTCCCCCCCCCCCAAAAACCCACCTCTAATTTCCCCTTAAAAGCTGCCCCTCGTCCGTTTTCTACTCTGGACTCTGACTCTCCATCTTCCTTTTAAATTATTATACGGAATTTAATAATGCCTTCTGGTTCAGTTCTTGTTGCTGGGTAGGTGAAATTCCCTATTTGAGATCTGATTCTAGAATTACAACTAATTCCCCACTAGTGGCACGGGCTACATTGGCTCGTTCACCACCCTCGCCCTTCTCGAGGCTGGCTACAAGGTCGTCGTTGCCGACAACCTGTACAACTCTTCCCCCGAGGCCCTCAATCGTGTCGAGCTTATCTGTGGCAAGAAGGCTGAGTTTATCCAGCTCGATGTCACCGAGGAGAACAGCTTTGACAAGGTGTTTGAGGCCCACCCCGACATTGACAGCGTTATCCACTTCGCTGCCCTGAAGGTATGTATCCGATGAAACAACAAAATATAAACCATATAGTATGATCCAATAGCTAATTCAATTGACCCAATACAGGCTGTCGGCGAGTCTGGCGAGAAGCCCCTGGACTACTACCTCGTCAACGTCTATGGCACCATCAACCTCCTCCGCTCCATGGTGAAGCACAATGTCACCAACATTGTCTTCTCCAGCTCTGCCACCGTCTACGGCGATGCCACCCGCTTCCCCAACATGATCCCCATCCCTGAGGACTGCCCTCTAGGCCCCACCAACCCTTACGGCAACACCAAGTTCGCCGTCGAGACCGCCATCACTGACGTGATCAACGCCCAGCGCAACAACGCCATCAAGGCCGGCAACGAGGCTGAGGCCAAGAAGTGGAACGGCGCTCTGCTCCGTTACTTCAACCCCGCCGGTGCCCACCCCAGCGGTATCATGGGTGAGGACCCCCAGGGTGTCCCCTACAACCTGCTCCCTTTGCTTGCCCAGGTCGCTACCGGCAAGCGCGAGAAGTTGATGGTCTTCGGTGATGGTATGCGATCCCTCCCTCCCTCCTAGTTCCCATTACCGAACCCCCCCAATCTAACACACCCTAGACTACGCTTCCCACGACGGTACCGCCATTCGCGATTACATTCACATCCTGGATCTTGCAGACGGCCACCTCAAGGCCCTGAACTACCTGCGCGCCAACAACCCCGGTGTCCGCGCCTGGAACTTGGGTACCGGCAAGGGCAGCACCGTCTACGAGATGATCCGCGCCTTCTCCACCGCCGTCGGAAAGGACCAGCCCTACGAGGTCGCTCCCCGTCGCGCTGGTGATGTGCTCAACCTCACTGCTAACCCTACCCGCGCTAACACCGAGCTCGGCTGGAAGGCCGAGCGTACCCTCGAGCAGGCTTGCGAGGATCTCTGGCTCTGGACTAAGAACAACCCCCAGGGTTACCGTCAGGAGCCCCCTGCTGAGCTGCTCGCCCAGCTTAAGAAGTAAATTTACTTCGCTGATGTGATGGTATTTTGTGGCTTGTAATGATCTTGCTTTTGTTGTTATAAAAGTCCTGGATCTAGTTGGTAGAATACATGAAACGAATTTCCTTTTTGTGCGATGCTTGGTCTATAAATTTGGGCTTGTTTTCTTTATCAGTAGAGTTACAGCCCTCAACTCTCGTCTATATAATCATATCTTATTCCTACAAAGCAGAGGTATACACATGCATACCTCACTTATTTCTGAGCCTTTCGACTCCTCCTCGACCCCTCAGTCTTCTTCCCCTGCTTCTCAGCCGACTCCTTCTTCTTCGCTTTCTCAGCCGACTCCTTCTTCTTCGCTTTCTCAGCCTCAACCTTCTGCTTCTCAGCCTCAAGCTTCTTCTCCAAAGCCCTCATAACAGCACTCTCCTTCTCCGCCTCCTCAACCATCTTCCCACTAAACTCCCAAAGCTTCTTCCCAACTTCATCGTTCCGCACATCCGTCCGCGCATAATCCATCTCCCGACACTCCTTAATCAACCACCCTCCCGCACCACGTCCATACTGCTGCTCCATCGCCGCATACAGGATACTCTGCGCACCCTGCGTAGGCGACTTCAACAACAACCACCATATAGGCCAAGTAAGCAAGTACAATGCAAGTCCCCACAACGAGCCACCAGTCAACCACCGCCGCATCCCCGGAGTCCGCGTCAACCCGGGATCAACAACAATAACCCGCGTACAAGGCGGCAGGCTATCGGGCCTCTCGTAAGCATTCAAATGACGCTGGAACGAGTGCGCGAAGATAGTCAACGCAAGCTTGCTGAGCGCGTACACGCCCTTGGGCTGCGCGTACAGAGCCGGGGAACTCTTCGTCCGCTTCGTTACTACCTTCTGCTTCCCGCGCGCCACGGAGTCTAGATTGCTAAAGTTGGCGCCGATGTAGCTCGAGCACGTTGCGAAGATGACGCGGACGTCGCGGTGTGCGGGCTGGGCGCGGAGTGCTGGGCTGAGGATGCTGAGGAGGTGGAAGTTTGCGAGGTAGTTTGTTTGCCATTCTGGGTCGATGCCGTCTATTGTTAGGGTGCGGGGTGCGGAGGGCTCGGCTGTTCCGCCGGCAAGGATTATGCAGTCTAGTCGACGGGGTGGGATGTTGTCAATCCATTTTGTTGCGAAGGTGCGGATTGAGTGTAGGGAGGAGAGGTCGACTTGTTCGGCGTAGATTAGAGGGTTTTTTGTGCTGACGCGGAGGTCGTCGATGTATTCCGAGAGGTAGAGGTCCGAGGGTGGTTGGCGGGTTAGGAGGATTACTTGGGCGCCGCGAGTTGCGAGCTCGCGGACTACTTCTGCGCCTATCCCGGAGGTTCCGCCCTAATGGGGTTGGGTTTGTTTAGCTTAGGTAGCTGGGCGGTGCTGTAGTGCTGGAGTGGGGTGTGGTACCGTCACCATTATCACTTTTGATCGCATCATTCGCTCGGAGCCGTTGCGGGCTCCTTCAAAATAGTATTTCAGTGCCGCGAGGGCTAGCACCCATGGTGCTATGCGGAGGATTGTCCAGGCATGCGGGATGGATGAAATACCATCCCGGAGACCCTGGGCAATGATGGGGATGGGCATAATTTGATTGAGATGTGAAGATGGGAAGACAAAGGACAGGGGTGCGTCCAAAGGATTTCGACGAACACGTTCACACTCCGCTTATCTTATCGCCACCCTTTCATTCCGCTCCACCCCCCAACTCTATTCCCTTCTTTCTTTCTTTCTTCTTTCTTTCTTTCCCCTCACAGCTCTACGATTCTCAACCATGGCCTCCGAAGATGAAGACTACTTCCTCCCACCGGAGCAACAGCGCCCCTTTAGCTCTGGCGTTCGCCGCAAACGCGTGCAGTTCGTGCGCTCCTCCGATCTAGACACTACAACAGTCGCAACTCCCTCCTCTTCCGGCACCAGCATTGCAGACATGTACCTCTCTATTGTGATGAAAGAACCAGCCGCAACTACATCACCGAGTACACCAACCCAGAGCGCACCCTCCCCACTAATCCGCACACAGTCCGCGCCACCAACTCAAGACATAATCCCCCCGCCTCCACCTGCAGTGCCCGCGCCCTCAGAATACTGCGAAGTGTGCAACCTCCCTCTCCCACCCCAAGCTGCAGCAGACGCAACAGGCCAAAAGCCCCGTCCCCACGAAGCCTCCCTCGCGCACCAGATCTGCCTCGCTCACTCCCACCCACCATCGCACCTCGACCGCACGCGCTCAGGTCTCCGATACCTCTCTACCTACGGCTGGGATCCTGATAGTAGACTCGGGCTTGGCGCATCCGGCCGTGAGGGTATTCGTGAACCTATCAAACCTCGCGTCAAGCATGGTACTGCTGGACTGGGGACTGGGCTTGATCGGGATGGAGATCCGTTGCCGCCTAGACCGGCGCCGGTCAAGGTGCAGAAGCTTAATTCTAAGCAGGTGCGGAAGAAGACCATGGAGGATAAGAAGAGGGCGGAGAGGATGAGGAAGGCTTTTTATCAGAATGATGAGGTTTTGAAGTATCTTGGGGAGGGGGTTTAGGTAGTGAATTTGTGGACGGGTGGTGGAGGGTTGGATATGCTCTTCGTTGTTTTGTTTTTGTGTTTAATGATACCCCTATTTGTTATTGAATGTTGTAGTTTAACGTAGATATCAGTTTCAAATGAAGGGACAGCATGTGTTTCTGTTTGAGTGTTTGACTAGAATACATATTTACCATGTACTAGACACTGTAACTTGAAACTGGGTGTCCACATTTTACCTAGCATAAATTGTAGTGCAGTGAAAACATCCCCTTGACTGAAGACTTCAAAGGACTCATCTTGGGAAAGAAAGAAAAAACCGCTGAGAATAGCGCCTTGAATGCTCGGGACCAGACCAGACCAACAGAAAGACAAGGAAAAGAATGGTATTACAAAACCGCTGGACGGAGATAGCGGGACACAGGAGGCAGGGTGGAATCAAGAGGGATTGAGAAGGCGACTAGAAGAAACGGTATTTTTTCTCCTTCTTGTCCTTCTTGTCCTTCTTCTCCTTCTTCTCCTTCTTCTCCTTGTCTTTCTTGTCGTGCTTCCCGCTGCCAGATGAAGCAGAGCTGCTTCCGTTTCCATTTTTCCCGTTTATTGACATACCAGCCATCAGCGCCTCTGGCGGAGCTGGCGGGTTGAGGTGTGCTGTTGAGACGGGCTTCTCCTGTGGTGGCGGATTGGGAGCTGGAGGGGCCTCGCGCTCGAAGAGATGGGCCGGGGCTGTAGGTTTGGGGCGCTCGTATGGAAGGTCGAGACGACGCCGATCAACACCAAGATCGCCTATCTGGCGGAGGAAGAGACCCGGGGTCAGCATGTGCGTGGTGGCAAGGTAAACGTCCCGGTTGTATGCCGCTGAGACTTCGGAACAGGCTCGCGACTCTCCGTAGGTGGCACCGCCGGCCATGAAGACGATTATGCGCTGTCGGGGCTGGTCGACGGATCTTGTGCGTGCCCAGGTCGGCTTTGCGCTGCGCAAAGAGGCTTGTTGTGACTGCATTTCTTGCGCAGCTATGGCACCGTCCGTTTCAGTGTGTGGGCGTGTGAAGGGGAAACAGGTAGGGTCCAGATTGCCCTGAATCTGGTCTTCAAGCATCTGCTTGATAGCCAGCTCGTACCGGCTCAGGCTGAGCTCCTCTGATTCGGGAGGTGGGTTTCGTCGGTTGAAAAGAGGCTGCCCTGGTGGCTTTTCATCCTTCAGAGGTTTCTCTACACGAACTCCAAGGAGTTCGATATTGGCAATCACCCCGCCATCTTGTGGTGGGAGTCCAGCGTGCGCCATGAGTTTGCGAATGTCACCACCTAGCAATCCACCACGGTACATGATGTACAGAAGTATGAGTCTAAGCCGATCTGGTTGTACGACTGAGTCGTCATCGAGGAGCTGCACGAGCTGTGCTGCTAGGTTCTTTGCCTTTTTGTAGTTCTCATCCAGGCCTGTAGCGAATGACTGCTCGGTGGAGCTCACTTCCAAGAGTTTGCGGGACTGGAAGTAGTTCATACACTCTTGTGCCATGTTGAGGTGCAGCGTGTAGGTATCCTTACCCTCTTGGAATTCTGTCAGCCCGCCTAACATGTCCTTGATGGTGTTCACATTAGATTTGTCGTTACTAAAATCCCAAGTTAGTAGTCCGTTTATAGTATAGGGATGGCATGTTGAAACTCACTCGTCTGAAAACTGAGGGTTTGCTGCTCGGAATTTGGCGAAGTCTTCGCCTAGTTTCCCAAGTACATCCTTCATATGCATATGACGGTAGTCCACCCAGACTCGATCATTCTCGCCGATCTCCATCTGTTTGACCTCCTCGTTTTTAGCGCCCTGATTCACAATTGTTTTGTAGGTGACCTTGTCTCCATCGGTGAGGGGAAGAAGATCGTGGACCATGGCCTGGTATGTAAACTCGTGAATGAGGGGCGCGAACAAGTCCATGGAACGGTCTACTACGAGCAGTACGCCTCGGGGGCGGTTTGTTTGAGGCGGGAAGTCACGCTGATGCTGCGCGAACTGATCCAATTCATTCTGAATGAAACGCGCCAAGTGAGAGCACATAACTCCGGCCTCGTGGCTCGGAGATCGGGGCCGGTAGTACCGAATTACTGGGTACTCGCCTAGGGAAGCGCAAACAGAGACGATCTTGATTCAACGTCAGCAAGCTCAATTGGCATACTCGGAGGGTATATCTTACCTTCTGGGCTAATTCTTCCAAATGACGCCGAATCAGATCATTGCAACCTGGGTGGAAGAGCACCGGGAAGCTCCACGGATCCCGGAATGTAATCAAGCGTGATTCTCTGGGGTAGAAATTGATGTTCATAGTGTAAAAGTCCGCAATGCGATCGCGCGCCATTTGGGACCGTTCAATTCGAGATCGCTGCTGCGGATCGAGGGCTATAAGCTGTGTGAGCGAAATGACGTCGCGAAGGCCTCGGGTTCACCAGCCCACTAACGTGAAGTCCACACCAGGAATGCCTTTCTGTACCGGCCCACCTCAAAATCCGCCATCAGACAGTCGACCACGTACGATTCCGGGGACAATATGTACAGCGCGTCCATATCGGGGTTGGACGGGCGTCGATGTTCGAGCTGCTCGACATCTGCGGTGTGGCATTAGTGAAATTGCTTGAGTCGCAAAGCACAAGACAAGCTCACTGGAAACATTGAGGTTGAGAATTTCCTCTTCCTTCACAGCACCATCGACCAATTTCTTGCTGGTTTCATCCACCACCAACACTTTCCACTATTAGGGGGGGGGTGTCGTCAATATCCACCGTAGAGGGGTTGATCGGAGGAGTTGGGCTCACCTCATGGCCACCGGTATTACGGATTGTGTTCAGTATAACTATTCCAGATAGTTCAATGTCAGCCAGGGGTTCTTGCAGGAGGTAGGAGAAGTAGTCACCCACAGTCACGTTGAATGTTAATTATTGAGGAGCCCATGATGGCGGGCAGCCCACAACTTGGGACTTCACGGTGAGGACTGGGACAAGAAAGAAAGAGCAAAAAAAAGCAAGAGGTAGATAGTAAATATTTAGTTCAAGGCCCTGAGGAGAAGTGTGAGGTGGCCGTCTGAGGTATATGAAGGGAAGATAGTTTTCCCCACCATTGCAGCTCCAAAGTGGATCGGGTTCGATAAGGGAACTTTTTGGTTTCTCCTATGCAGGTCCCTAGGTCCCTTGTTCTTTATTCTCTCTACACTTCTCTTTGTTAAGTTGAAACTGTTCAACTGTTCAACTGTTCAACTGTTCCGACTTTCTTTGTTCTCGATTTATTCCTCTCTACGGGATTGGAGTCCCCGTCCTCCAGGAATGCAGCCATGGACTGGCAGTAGTCGCTCCCTCTGCGTTTTGCGACCCTTGGCTCGTTTCGCTGTACGACCCTTCACCACGGCCTCGATTCTGCAGCGATCGAAAAAAGTCAAACCCATTATCTCCCCGGACAGGAAAGGGGACACAAAAAAAAGCAAAACACTCGCGGTAGGTACTGCCGGAAGGTCCATCCGACAGGATATTGCGGCTGCACGAGATTTCAACGAATTGGTGGAAGCGACCCTGCGCGATGTATACAGCAAGTTGAACAAATCAGGCGAATCTCTAGAAGGTTGGACCCAATTCGAGCGCCAAATCAAAAACGCCTGCAAATCAGATGATAAGAAGGCATCTGCACAATGGGGACCCCTTCGGCAGATCAAGGTAGCGCTCCAAAAGGCCTACCTCGCTTCCGGACTTCGGGGTCTGCGGGAGGAGGTAGAATACATGCATTATTCGGAAAATATAACTGCCAGGTTTTCGGCACCCATCCTGGAAGGACAGCAGGAAGTGGCCGACCTTCGATGGCCAGCCGAGTGGTATCCGCGTGCACGATCGATGCAGCGAACAATCCATCTCCATGTCGGGCCGACGAATTCCGGAAAAACCTACCATGCACTACAACGGCTGGCGAAAAGCAAGAATGGGTTCTACGCAGGTCCACTGAGATTGCTCGCACAAGAAGTATATCATCGATTCAAGGCAGATGGGGTTCCATGTAGTCTTGTCACTGGTGACGATGTTAAATTTCCGGAGGATGATCAAGTGCCTCGTATTACCAGTAATACTGTGGAGATGGTCAGCCTGGGGCAGGAATACGATGTTGGCGTGATCGATGAAATCCAAATGATTGCCAATTCATCAAGAGGATGGGCATGGACTCGAGCTTTCCTTGGTGCTCAGGTAGCTGAACTGCACCTGTGTGGTGAAACCCGCGCCGTACCATTGATTCGGGAGTTATGTGCACTCACGGGAGATAATTTGGAGGTCCACCGCTACGAACGTCTGAACGCCTTGGAGGTGATGCCGCACAGTTTAAAGGGTAATCTCAATAGCCTTGAAAAGGGTGATTGTATAGTCGTCTTCTCCCGGAAGGGTATACACGCTATGAAGGCAGACATCGAGAAGACCACCGGAAGACGTGCAGCCATCGTTTATGGTGGTCTGCCAGCAGAGATTCGGACCCAACAGGCGAATCTGTTCAATGACCCAGACAATGACTATGATTTCCTGGTGGCAAGTGACGCCATTGGTATGGGTCTTAATCTGTGAGTTCTGCCCTGATTATATGTGCTCTTCCATACTAACCCACGACAGGAGCTGCAAGCGCGTTATCTTTGACACCCTCGTCAAGCGTGTCCCGACTGGACTACAACGGCTTACTGTCCCTGAGATCAAACAAATTGGCGGGCGTGCTGGTCGATATCGTCCAGCCAATGTCACCGAAAGCACAAGCACAGAGCCTAACGTGGGTCTGATATCCTGTCTCGAAGAGGTTGACCTTCCATATATCCAGCAAGCTATGAAATTGGAGCCCCCGCCGCTGAGTGCGGCAGGTATCTTCCCTCCAGAATCTGTCTTCCGAAAATTCGCCGCCTATTTCCCTCCAGGTGTACCTTTCGAATATCTGATCAAGCGGGTCTTGGAAATTGCCAAGGTCAACCCTTTGTTTTTCTTGTGTGACCCTACCAGTCAGTTGGAAAATGCCGAAATCATCGACACTGTGAAAGGACTGCCGTTTGAGGACCAGTTAAAGTTCATGGTTTCTCCAATGGACCGTAAAAGTTCAAGCTCGCGTGATGTTACCGGTGCTATGGCGGACTGCGTAGCCGAACACCATGAAGGGCGACTGCTGGACATCCCCTATCTCAACCTGGAAGTCATAGAGCAGCCGGTTTCTGGCGGCAACGAATATTTGCATGATCTGGAGAGCCTTCACAGGGCAGTTATCTTGTACCTGTGGCTCAGTTTCCGATTCGGTGGGGTCTTCACTGACCGAACTCTGGCAAGTCATGTCAAGGAACTTGTTGAAGAACGCATGGTTCGGGCATTGACTGAATTCTCCGCTAACAAGAGGCTACGGAAGGGTGCTTCTCTGAAGCGCCAGATTGCACTGCAGAAACAGTTATTGGAGCAGGAACGTATGGGAGTTGCTGGAGACTGGATGAAACCCTCTGGTGAAGGAGAGCAGATGGAAATCAATCTGCCCGAAGGTGCTTTGGAGGTTGCAGAGGGTGAATCGTCCGACGCTGAACTCTCGTTATTTGAGCCGTCACCGGAGGCAGAGGGTGAGGAACAGGGCTCATCCCGCGAATTGGACGACTTGGAGTCTGCCCCAACGGAGTCATACTATGACACAGAAGTGCCCAAAGAGTGATGAATATGTACAACAAGAAATATGTATATTAGATGTATAAAACGGATCTCCAATACTCGATACTTAATGCCTATAGACTTCTTTACTATTACTTTTTGGTCTATTGTGCGTTTCTTTCGGCTTACATCCACTTTTCTATTGAATTTGTTTGGATATATTCGACGTTTACTGTTATAACGCCACCATAAATCGATAATGAAGTTTCACTGGAGGTGCGCAGGTGCTATCAGATTAGTAGTTCACTGGATATCACGTGACATAAATCACATGACTTTCTTAGTCATCCGGTGAACTGAGCTCTGAGTTCATCGATGAACCGAGCTGTAGTCACGGTATATATATAAATCGCACGTACCGCCTTATCTTATCAGTGGCGACTTCGGCCACACTAATTTTCCGCCTTCAAGATCCCGAGCTGCGACGGTGAGAAGCTACAGGGAGCAGTGTTTTGCGCGCTCGCCAATTTACACCCCACTTATCCAGCTTTGCTGGCTCTCTCTCTTTTATCTGGTCTCCTGTTCCACCACCAATCATGGATGACCTCGAGTCTCTGGAGCTGTTTTCGCTCGTCTCGCGCGTGACGAACGAGTTCGAGAACCACCTGGGAATCGCCGACAAGACCCTCGCAGAGTTCGTGATCGATCAGCACCTCAAATGCAACGGCAAGTTTTCCGATTTCAAGAAATTTTTCGACGATATGGGCGGCGAATTCCCGCAGAGTCTCCTCGAGAGTGTCGATCGCATGGTGCTCACGATGCACCCTAAGTACAGGGGGAAAAAGGCGGGGAACGGCAAGGGGCCTTCTGATGCCAACGATGACATGGCTTTGCTTGATGCTCTAGAACAAAAGTCCCGTGTGTTTAAGGGCCTTGCGGTCCCCGATACGGAGAGGCGCTGGGAGGAAGAAGACTACACAGATCGCCAAGCCGCGGACGAGGCCGATGCACAAGCAGGTGCTATGGACGATACTTTCGCCATGCTCGAGGGCCTCGCAGGAAAAGCGAAGGAAGATAAATCACATGCATCGAGAAACGACCGTGGGACTAGGAAGCGGAGCCGCAGCCCCGAGTACAACGATTACGACCGAGGACGGCGCAGAGACAAATACCGCTCGCGATCAAGGTCTCGAAGTGCTCAGCGGTATAATAAAAACGATGATCTTGTGGACGAGTTCGGTAGATCGATTGGAAAATACAGCAACAGGGAAGACAGCCGTCGCAATGGCCATAGTGACCGTCGGAGACGCCGCGATCGCGACGAGGATAATGATTTCCGCCGTCCTCCGCCTCTCGAACTGGATGAACACCCCATTCTTTTTAAGATCTATGACGGAACTGTGACAGGTGTGAAAGATTTCGGTGCTTTTGTGAATCTAAAGGGCGTCAAGGGGAAGGTGGATGGCCTTGTTCACGTGTCAGCAATGCAAGAAGGAGCGCGAGTGAATCATCCCTCGGACTTGGTCTCGCGCGGCCAACCAGTCAAAGTCAAAGTGGCTAGTATGGAAGGCACTCGCATCGGACTGTCCATGAAGGAGGTGGATCAAGTGACAGGCATGGATCTTGTTCCCCAGAAGCGCCTTGCTTCTGGTGCAAATATGCAACGTCTCGATGGTGGATTGGCAAATGACAGGTACGGCAGTCTTGGCTCTGATGTGCCCGTCATTGAAGGGTCCGGAGGTCGGCCAATGAGGAATCGAAAGCGCATGACTTCGCCAGAGCGGTGGGAGATCAGACAGTTGATTGCCTCCGGCGTTGCCTCTGCTGCAGATTATCCCGATATCGACGAAGAATATCATGCAACACTCACCGGCGAAGGCACTTTCGAAGAGGAGGAAGATATCGACATTGAGGTCAAAGACGAGGAGCCTCCTTTCTTGGCTGGCCAGACGAAACAATCCCTCGAACTTTCTCCCATTCGTGTTGTCAAGGCTCCCGATGGTTCGATGAACCGTTCTGCAATGGCAGGCACTAACCTTGCTAAGGAGAGACGCGAATTGAAGCAGCAGGAAGCACAGGATAGGGCGGCCGAAAAAGCGGCGGATGTCGATCTGAATGCTCAATGGCAGGATCCCATGGTTGCACCGGAAGAGCGAAAGTTTGCTGCTGATCTTCGGAGTGCTCAGCAGCCCAAGCAGGACGAGGCCGTGCCTGAGTGGAAGAGAGTGACGATGGGCAAGAACACATCCTTTGGAAAGCGCACGAACATGTCCATCAAACAACAACGCGAGAGTTTGCCAGTTTATAAATTCCGGAAGCAATTGCTGGATGCAGTGAAGGACAACCAAATGCTGATTGTTGTCGGAGATACAGGCTCTGGAAAGACCACACAGTTGACGCAATACCTGGCCGAGGGTGGATATGGAAACAACGGAATAATTGGTTGCACCCAGCCTCGTCGTGTTGCCGCCATGTCAGTGGCTAAACGTGTGGCCGAGGAAGTTGGTTGCAAGCTCGGAGCAGAGGTTGGATATACCATCCGTTTCGAGGATTGTACCAGTCCAGATACCAAGATCAAGTACATGACCGATGGAATGCTTCAGAGAGAAATTCTTCTGGATCCAGACCTCAAGAGATATTCCGTTATCATGCTCGACGAAGCGCATGAGCGGACAATCGCGACTGATATCCTGTTCGGATTGTTGAAAAAGACAGTCAAGCGACGGCCCGATCTTAGATTGATTATCACCTCCGCCACACTGGATGCTGAAAAGTTCTCCGAATACTTCCACGGCTGTCCCATTTTCTCCATTCCCGGCCGAACTTTCCCTGTCGAAGTCATGTACTCCAAGGAGCCCGAATCCGATTATCTGGATGCTGCACTCATCACTGTCATGCAAATTCACTTGACAGAACCGCAAGGTGACATTCTGGTCTTCCTAACGGGCCAAGAAGAGATTGATACAGCGTGTGAGATCTTATTCGAGCGCATGAAAGCTTTGGGACCTTCTGTCCCTGAGCTAGTCATCTTACCTGTCTATTCTGCATTACCCAGTGAAATGCAGAGTAGGATTTTCGATCCTGCACCCCCAGGCGGACGTAAAGTTGTTATTGCAACCAATATTGCGGAGACCTCGATCACAATTGATCAGATTTACTACGTCATTGATCCCGGTTTCGTGAAGCAGAACGCCTACGACCCGAAGCTCGGCATGGATTCCCTTGTGGTGACCCCAATTTCTCAAGCGCAAGCCAAGCAAAGAGCTGGCCGTGCCGGAAGAACAGGACCTGGAAAGTGTTTCCGATTGTATACGGAGGCAGCATATCAGTCTGAAATGCTTCCAACAACCATTCCGGAAATTCAGCGTCAGAACCTCTCACATACTATTCTCATGCTTAAGGCAATGGGTATCAACGACCTGCTCCACTTCGATTTCATGGATCCTCCGCCTACCAACACCATGTTGACAGCACTTGAAGAACTATATGCCCTGTCAGCACTTGATGATGAAGGTCTTTTGACACGACTCGGACGAAAGATGGCCGATTTCCCAATGGAGCCTGCGCTTGCCAAGGTGCTCATTGCATCTGTGGATTTAGGCTGCTCCGATGAAATGCTCAGCATTGTGGCAATGCTGTCAATCCAGTCAGTCTTCTACCGCCCCAAAGAAAAACAGCAACAAGCAGACCAGAAGAAGGCCAAATTCCACGATCCGCACGGCGATCATCTGACCCTCCTCAATGTCTACAATGGGTGGAAGAACGCAGGCTTCAACAACTCCTGGTGTTTCGAGAACTTTATCCAAGCACGACAGATCAAGCGCGCCCAAGATGTGCGCCAGCAACTGATGGGCATCATGAACCGCTACAAGCACCGCATCGTCTCTTGCGGCCGGGATACCATGAAAGTGCGACAATCCCTGTGCACCGGCTTCTTCCGCAATGCAGCGCGCAAAGACCCCCAGGAAGGATACAAGACCCTGGTTGAAGGGACGCCCGTGTACATGCACCCCAGTTCCGCCATGTTCGGCAAACCAGCTGAGCATGTCATCTACCACACCTTGGTCCTCACCACCAAGGAATACATGCACTGCACCACTGCTATTGAGCCGAAATGGCTTGTGGAGGCGGCGCCTACTTTCTTCAAGGTTGCACCTACGGATCGATTGTCGAAGCGTAAGAAGGCGGAGCGTATCCAGCCTCTGCACAACCGCTTTGCTGGCGAAGACGATTGGCGTATTTCTGCCCAGCGGCGGCAGGGCAGAGGTGGTGGTGGTGGAACTTGGGGTTGATTTTTGTTTTGTTTTCAATATATACCAGCTATGGTTGCAATCCCCCTCCCATTTTATTTTTTTTTCTTCTTGCGTCTCATATCTCTTTGCCATTGTGCTTTTGCATGAATCACTTAGCTTAAAATATCGGAGTTACTGCTTTTGGATCTAGTTCTTGTATGATGTCTAGATGGGAATAATTTACTTGTTCAATTCACCGAGGATTCCTAAATGATACTGGTCGTTTGAAGTACAGCAAAATGCCTTCGTCAACACATCAAGCCTTCCTACCTCGTGAAGAGTGAAGAGTATCAGGATGTATAGCGACCCACTGGCTTTAATCTCGTTAGCTCTTTTGTTGGGAGCAGAGTACTGGCCATCTGCGTGATTTTTCAATTTATTATAGCGTAATCATAAGTACTTCTGTTATTTACTATATATCCCGGCGTCACATAGGAATTTGCCTATTCTACAATCTAAGATAAGGGCAATTTCCAATTGACACCAAGCATGGCCCCACGATGTTGCAGAGTGGAGTTGACATCCAACGATCTTCACGCAACTGTTCCAGTTCTCCAAAGGGTCCACACCGTCCACTTCTCTTGACTTTTGATTTTACATGGACTTTCGCTCTATATATGCAGGGGAAATAGTCCATAAAATAGGGATTCTAAGTATTCTAGTAGTTATCAGAATATCACTGGAAAAGAAGAAGCGATGAAATCATTGGTAAAGTGTATAAGCAGACAAGACCAAAGATGAGGGATTTATTTTGTTTCAACTCCAATGTCTCATTTTATTCCATACTATTAGTCCATGCTATTAGTCCATGCTATTAGTCCATGCTTAAGTTTAGAAGGATTTGGATTCCTTCCAGTGGTTTTACTTCAAAGTGGATCGGAGGAAGGGCACTCCCGTTTAAAAGCAAAACGGGTTGCTTGGCTTCCTTGGCTTTCTTCTTCATAGATATACAGTAAGAAATAACTGGAAAATGAGCTTATATTGTATAGAATAATGCTAAAGTTCTATCAATAAGCAATCTGTCATGGTGCTAGCATTGAGACCTAAAATTCAGTAGGAAAATCAAATTTCCAGGTGAAACCTTTGCTCTCCTACCCTGCAGGTGATCTGCCCGACCTTGCCCTATTCAGCCGGCTTAACGCTTTCATTGATAGCTTATACCTCTATGGTTTAATTAGGGTGATCTCCAGTCTCGCTTAAATCTCGGAGAAATGTCACCTGCTATTGACAGGGGTATAGAGTCTGTAAGTATAAAATGGGACAAGATAGCCCCGGAATACACTGCAACAGAGCATCATCACCTCCAACTTTCTTCTATATCTTAAACCAAGCCTCAATTGCCACAATGAAGGTTTTCAGTCTGTTCATCATCCTCTCCGCTGCCGGACTTAGCTTGGCAGCTACCTGCTCAGGCTCGAGACAGTGCGAATGTCTGTTTACCGATGGTTCACACTGCTGTCTCTACGGATCCGTATGTGTCTTATGTCTCTCGATGATTGTGATCACTCTGGGAACTAACATCGGCCATAGAACGAAGAGACCGGCGACGACTATGATTGCACAACACTGTGTACGGGTGCTAGTCGGTTGCTTCAAAGTGGTGAAGATACCCCAGCAAAGTGCAATGCCGGCGGTTCTTTCGCCTGTGCCTCTATCTTCACTGCGCAGGGTCGCACTCCTTGCTACAACAACGCCTAGGTATTTTGTTCCAAGATATACGCATGAACGCTATTTCTAACGTTCGTTGAGTGCATCTGATTAGGTAGTATAGGATCTTATTAATATGGCTGTCCTTTAAAGGCTCAAGGGTTGAGGTACGAACTCGGGATTTGTAGTGGAGGCAGAGGACAAGATAGTATGGATGGGAACTCGGACCGTTGCAATCAGGACCACTCTCAAGTCAGTCAGAGGCAATATAAGACAGTTTGTTTTACGAAAGGAATTGAATGGTAAACAACCAAATATAGTGGAATTGGATTACAAGATACATGGAAATCCAGTCAACGGGCTTAGATAGATGAGTCCATATTATCCTTAGCAACAAAAGCCCAGTCCGCCCAGTTATCACAATCAATCTGGTCATGTCAACGAGTTCCACAGATTAGTAGAGTTGTCATACGGTCTGCTAGCTTACAGAATTTTCATCTCCGCACTTGGGAACTTGAGTGTAGTGCCAGAAGTAGCAGAAGTGGGTGTTTTGATGTTGTTGGGATTGGCCACGTCAATTGCATATTTTCTGATTTCGTGCAGCTGGCGAGCCAGGATATCTTTGCGGTGGACGTCCAGTGTCTCAATTTTGCACTGAGTGTTTTCCTTGAGAGTCTCGATCTGGGAGGTCTTTTCCATCATCTCCAGGTACATATTAGTCCATTTATGAGGAGCCGCGATGGGTATCTTGGTATTGAAGGCTGGGATTTCGTTTATGAGATCGATCAACTCGGCCATGTGGCTTCTGATCGCTTTGCGGGCCTTATAATTCCCCATGGCTGGCGTTTGGTTTCCATGCCGGTCATCAGATTCCAATGAAGGCGCCTGATGGCCCCTGGAATAATACTTTTGGCAGATGCGTTATCCCACAGACACCTTTAGTGGAAATTGGTGAGACGAGCACCAATCATGGTTGCTGCAAGGCCCGGGGCATCTTCCGGAAAACAGGGCTGAATGTCAAATGTCATGGAGAGTGAAGTGAAAGTTTGATCGACGTATCAGCTTCTTGGATGTAAAGAGGGATTTTTCTAGAGAATGCTACTCAATTATGGATCCCAATGGAAAAAGAGATATTCACTATCAAAATGAGCAGGTAGGGAGAGTGAGGAAGAGAGGTAAGAAGGGACTATCTGACTATATACAAGATTCTGACGCCATGGGGGAAGAGTAGGGCTACCTAACAGGTGTTTAAGAGTGATGCATGAGCAGGGTCGGATGAATTACTAGAATAATCCTGAACAAGGGCGCTAAGCCCAGCAGTCAAATACCCCAACCTATCCCTCTCCCAAGCCGCTTTTGGGCGGTGTGACCAAGCTGATTGTCGGGGAGTCGTGTGGTATATAAGTTGATGATGATTCGCCTCAGTCACAGAGATAAAGAGCCTCTTAGCTTTGCTGTGCTGTATGCTGTAGGACTCCGATAAGCACGTTATATGTATCAGGGCCATCCATATCGCCGTCAACAGAGGCTTGAGTATCACCACCATACTGGGATATTGTTGCTAGTCTGGTTAAGCTGCTGTTTCAAAGATATCGTAAAAAGGACGCGGAGGAATCGACCACATGTGTAGATACATACGTAGATACATACGTAGATACATGTCGTTAGAATGCTGCGTGAACACGTGGCGTTGGTACTAAGCTTGGAAAAAGCGATGACCCTGAAGTGGGGGCGATGTCAAGATAGCACACCGCCTGGATATTAATCTGGCATATGGAGGCGGTGTATCCACACAGTTGGTCGGGGTGGGGAGGGTCTAGCCAATCAACAAGCTGGAACTGTCGATGGTATCGGAACATCGATAAAAAAAATAAGTTACAACACCAACCCATCAAATCATGTCGCACACCACAGAGCATCCCTCTCGGGCAAAGAGAAGAAAGCTCGAAGATCCTAAGCCGGAGAAACTGACTGTCACCTCTAATATCAAGTCTGCTGCTTCATTGCGCGACCTGCTGGCTGTCCAGCAAAATGCTCCGTTGGCAAAGCAAGGTGAGGCAGATCGCAAACCATCCAAAGCTAGACAATAGCTGACTAGCAGACAGGTATAATAAAATTTAAAGAGTTCTTGCTGTCAATTGCACAGACAGAAAAAGAGAGCGACAAAGCGGAGAAATTGCGTGTCCTCAAGCAGTATTGCGATAAGCAAATCACAAACTCAGGAAAGGAGGATGAAACCTCAGTGTGCTTTGCGGACATCATCCAATCTTGGTCATTTGGCGATAGCAATAACAATGAGCCTTTACTCACCAGTGTCCCTTCTGTTCTTGCGATCTTCCTCAAGACGATTTCGTCGGAACTGGAGTTCCGGGAATTCGGAATCGCCCTGTGCAAGCATTTGCTGCAGAAAGACCAGCTGAGATTGTTCAACCGCGGTCTGACAGCAACTAAGACTAAAGAGCACTTGATCTCACCATGTCTCCGTTTGCTTACGGAGATCGTGACTTTTGATGGAGGAGCAGTTGCACGACAGCTATACCTTCGGCGGTACATTACCTTTAAACGACTGGAGGTCTTCTTAACCCCCAACAAAGCACAGGAGATCTCAGAGGATGAGTCCACCAAGTCAACCCTCCGACGCAACGCTCAGCGATACCTGCTAGCAAACCTGAGAGTTCAACATGCTTCTGAGAAAAATGATATTATCGAACAGCACAAGATCACTAGGTCTTTCCTCGAATACATCCGTAAGGATCCGCGGGATACTGTACTAGAAATTATCAAGGCTATCGAGAGGGACGTGGTACAAGATTCAGCTCTGTCCCGCAAATCGAAGAGCAAGTTTTTCAACAGACACAATCTCGAACGACTGGTGACGCTTTATGGATATGACCGAGAGTCAGATGAACCTAATGCCGGAGGAGTCATCATCGCTAATGAGATCCATCGAGTCATGATGAATGTGTGCAACACTGCCGGGCTCGGCGTTCTCTTGCCCGAGACTGGCTGGTACCCCGTCGGAGTCGATCCAGAAACCTTAGCTGTTGATGATGATACATGCATTGAATTGGGACTTGATTCCCCCATCTACGTCGACAAATACCGAGAGTCTGTCCCCGTGCGGAATGGCTCCCTTTCATTCCTCATTCAGTGCCTTCGGCCTGATATGGATAGTCTTCAGATTGAACTGCTGGTGTCAATCTTCAAGGTGGCACCGGAGCTCGTTGCTGATTACTTCTCAAGGAAAACTATGTTTATTTCAGACCCGAAGGTCACCCCTTCATGGATGGCTGAGTCTGCTTTCCTTTTCTCAACTGTACAGTTACCTGTCCCTGCAAACTGTGGCTGGAAAGATAAGCAGCCTATCCTGCCACCGCCGGTTTCTATCGTTATCGAAAATATTCTTCCTCGCCCCCTTGGCCAGAAGATCATGACCCGCTGCATCAACCAGAATGCGGAGATTATCACTCTGTTCGCCGTGCGTATCCTGACTCTCGCGTTCACTAAGCTGCGAGCTGTCCTCAAAATCTTCCAGGCGGATCACGGCCAAGGTCAGCTATTCTGGAACCAGGCTTCTGCTAAGTTGCTAGCAGAGTTCTCCCGCCGGTGCCCTGCTGTCAAAGATGTCGTTGTTCTTTTCCGAAGAACAGCAAAGGAGGACCTGACCCAGCAGGAGGCTGTTGCAGAGCTCTTAACCTGTTACTATGAAGTGATGCCGGACATTGCTCTGGAGGAAGGCTTTGATGTCTCACTAGTCTTGGTGGATGTTCTCAAGCGTCTGGAAGCTCCAGACATTAGCACGGATGATTCCGAATCGCTTCTAAGCCAACTTCAAAGCATTCTCCAGATCGCACAACAGTCCGCTTCCTTGCGTTGGTGGCAAAAGCCAGCATCCATGCAATACTCACCCTTCACCTCGATTCTTAAGGTTCTCATGGACACTTCTGATAAGGACTCTTCGCGCCGTATATCAACTCTACTCAGGACTGTCCTGGTTGATAACTCTGTCCTACAAAGCTCCCCACACGCATTTGCGTCTGTCTTGTCCAGCCTTGAGAATTCCGAGGTCGATGCTTTGCATCAACAGCTGATCTTCTTTGATAACTGTGTCTCACGTGTCGCCAAGAAGCCTGTTCACTACTTGGATCTCCTACAATCATTATCCGACGATGCGTCTGGAACTACTAGCGCGCTTGTTGCTGCTATTGTTGAGCAATGGCCATTTGTCGTCAAAAGCGGAGATGCATCCACGGAAGCTACCGTTGGAGCCTGGATCGCAAGTCTTCTAGGTAATCTGAAGCAGGCGGGCGAGAACATCAAGGTGCTCAAAGCTGCTCGGGGTGCGTTGGTTGAAGCAACCGAGACTAAGAAAATCAAGTCTCTTCTTAAGAAGTCCCTGAAAGAGGCAGATGATGCCGACAATGAGGACAGGATGGATATTGACACTGGCTCTAACGTGCCTACTTCATCCAAAATGGCCTCCGCCGTTGACCTCGATGAGATCTTTGGATCCCTGCCCACCGAAGGCACGACCCACAATGCCCTGAACAAATGGGAAAGAGAGGATATCGCAGAAGCAGTGGACCAGGGTCACGTCGCCGAGTTGATGCTCTGCCTTTGCTCTCAGCACGAAGAAGTCCGAAGACAGGCCTTCGCCAACATTATTCGTTTCATGGCCAAACTTAAGGAATCTACCTACGCAGAATGGCGCACAGTGTTTACTCTATCCGGTGAGCTCCTTGAGACAGTCAACAACATTGGCATGGAGAAGCCCGTTCCCTGGATTGTTGGCGAGTGCGCTTCAAACTGTCTGGCGGTTCTCACAGATCCCCTCCACAAGGTCTACGGCAAAGTCAACAAGTTCCTGCAGAAGGCACCAGCCTGGGAAGTGGAGAAGATCCCAACATACTGGGTCGACAAAATCCTCCTGCACGAGCCTGAGCTGGATGATGGGTATTTCGATGAGATCGACTGGCTCCTGAACCTGTTTATCAAGGCACTCCGCACCGAGGCTGTAAGTTCCTATCTTCCTAGCTCTACGCTCTAAAAGCACATTTGCTAACACATTGAACCTAGGATATGGAGGTTTACCGACGTGCCAATGTTTTCGAGCGCGTTCTTTCCCTCTACCAGTCCCCAACTCTCGGGCCAGCAGCTCGACGCAAGATCCTGCATATTGTGTACCGCGCCGCCCAGGTCGGTGGTAGTACTACTCTGATCACCCGTTCTGGCGTCATCAGTTGGATCCAGATCCAAGCTGCAGAGGCTAATGCGAAGGAAGCTGCTCAGCTTGCGGCACTTGCACGTGCCTTGTATGAGAAGTGTGATCGGGAGCGTGTTGATAGCTGGAGTAATGGGACTCTTGGGCGGGTCGTTGATGAAATTCAGGCACAAGTTTGAGGCATTGGAATTTGTACAATAGCAGATTGGATCGTTGGCGTTCTTGTAGTTAGCTAAAATCAACTCTGTTACATATGCCCCCGTATACTAGGAGCACGCGCCTCGGAATTAACAAGTCATTAATTCCGAGAGATGGGGCACCAGGGGTCTAGGAATACGAAGTAAGACCCTAGGAGCAACTAGGGCCAAGATTAATCCATATCTTTCTAGTTTACAAAGAAAACCCGACTTACTATACGGACCATAAGTGGATGACCTAGCTTCCGCTCAAATGAACGCTATAGAGCTAGAAGTCTGGCAAGAAAATAAGAGAACATAAGAGCCATAGAGGGGATTGACATCAATTTCACTATCTTGTTGTGGATTGTTTTTTAACCTATTTTTAGTAACTCCAAGCTTAATATAGTTAGTTAGTCGATTGTGCCTTTCTTATTAACGGTCAAAGATAATTTAGGCCCATAGGCAGACTGAAGTGGATCTAAGATTTAAGAACCAAAGATATTAAAGAGATCGAATATTAAAAGTAGTAAAACTGATTTCAAGTGGACCTACAACTTGGTATCTCGTATGTTGTAGGGGCTTAGCTCATAATAATGTCCTACAGCAAAATGCTCACCGATGGATTTTCAACAAGGGACCTTATCCCCTTTTCTCTTCCTCCAACTCTTCACCACGTTTCAACCCATGATCCCTCCAATATCGTTTCTCTAGGGATCTCCATTGTGACTTTCCCACTGTTGTTGGGAAATCCTTCCTATCACTCTGAGCCTACCTACCACATCCTCTCCGCGGTATACTCCCCACCTCCCCTCCCCTCTCTCCCGTACTCTAGTCTCCAAGCCCTCATAATCTATCTTCAATAACCCCTCGAGATGGATCGCAACGGCGTGCGCGGGGTGGCCGACCAGAAGCCGACCCCTGAAATCGATTTCTCATTGCACACAATGGAGGATGGCACGCAAGTGTCGACTCTCGAACGAGTAGTAAAAGGTAATTCCACGAACGACCTGGTCGCTCTAACTTCACCGCCATAGAATAATTGATGAGAATGTGGAAGCTAGAGGTTCAAGCGCCGGCCCTGACCACCCCATCGGATGAATTGTTTTGGTCCCTCGAAGACCCCTCAAAGCCGAACCTCCAGTTTCTCAAGCAGCACCTGTATCGGGAGGGCCGGCTCACTGAAGACCAGGCGCTTTGGATAATCAATGCCGGTAGTGAGATCCTACGCTCGGAGCCAAATCTTCTAGAGATGGATGCCCCCGTAACGGTTTGCGGCGATATCCACGGCCAGTACTACGACTTAATGAAGCTATTTGAGGTTGGCGGCGATCCTTCTGAGACACGATACTTATTCTTGGGCGACTACGTTGATCGAGGTTACTTTAGCATTGAAGTGCGTATAAGTTTTGGCTGACATGGGTGTTTTTAACAATCCTCTATAGTGTGTTCTGTATCTCTGGGCATTGAAGATCTGGTATCCGCATTCGTTTTGGCTGCTACGCGGGAACCACGAATGCAGTCACCTAACAGAATACTTTACCTTCAAGATGGAGTGCAAGCACAAGTACAGCGAGCGCATATATGAGGCCTGCATCGAATCCTTCTGTTCTCTGCCGCTAGCGGCGGTCATGAATAAGCAATTTCTCTGTGTCCACGGTGGTCTCAGCCCAGAGCTACACACCCTCGAGGATATTATGGCGGTATGTAGCTATAAGGTATAAAGGTCTTTATGGCCGCTAATAGTTAGTAGATCGACCGGTTCCGCGAACCCCCAACCCACGGTCTTATGTGCGATATCCTTTGGGCTGATCCCTTTGAGGAATTCGGCCAAGAAAAGACAGGCGATTTTTTCATTCATAACAGCGTTCGCGGTTGCTCTTATTCTTTCTCCTATTCGGCTGCATGCGCATTCCTCGAGAGGAACAACCTACTTTCTATCATTCGAGCACACGAAGCCCAAGATGCCGGATACCGTATGTATAGGAAGACACAGACGACTAGCTTCCCTAGTGTTATGACCATTTTCAGCGCGCCCAACTACCTCGACAGGTACAATAATAAGGCCGCCATTCTCAAATACGAAAACAACGTGATGAATATCCGGCAATTCAACTACACCCCGCACCCGTTCTGGTTGTCCAACTTTATGGACGTCTTTACCTGGTCCCTACCGTTCGTCGGTGAGAAAATCACCGACATGCTGATCGCCATTCTCAACACCTGCTCGAAAGAAGAATTGGAGGACAATACTCCTTCAACAGCTACGGCCAGTCCCACCTCGCCTTCCTTGCCTATAGATACCGATCCCACTGGCGAACCCGGCGAGATCAAGCAACGAGCTATCAGAAACAAGATTCTTGCAATCGGTCGTCTCTCCCGTGTCTTTAGGGTGCTCCGTGAACAATCTGAAGGCATTAGTGAGCTAAAAGCAGTAACCGATGGCCGTCTGCCCCCTGGTACTCTCATGTTGGGAGCTGAAGGCATTAAGCAAGCTATCCACAACTTTGAGGAGGCTCGAAAGGTCGACCTACAGAACGAGCATCTGCCACCTACTCACGAAGAAGTTGCCAAGCGAAGCGAAGAGGTTCGTCGCTCTGCTCTGGAGCGTGCTGAGCAGGAGGCTGCTAACGACGCCGAGTTGGCCACTATTGCGCACAGAATTAGCCTGTAAGTGAGCAACGCTTGTGGGCTCGTTGACAAGTCTAACATCACAATAGGCCTGCGGGCTCATATCGCAACCATAATGTCACGTCGAGGGAAGACTAAGGCCCTAGGTTTGGCTGACCATATTATGCAGCGATCTAAGGAATTTCCGCTTCCAGTGCACGCTTTGCCGTACAATGGGCCGAACCGTTATCTAGAGCGATATAAGACAGTGTCATTATTTCGTCCATTCCGGATGTAGCAGCCAAAGGATCAAGCCCTTTTTGTAGATGGCTTCAATATTCGCGATTCAAGTGCCTGGCCACTTTTAGTTTTCTTAGGTATTTTACATTTCTATTCTCACGCACAGGGATAAAATGCTGCCTCGCTGCACCTGACCCAAATAGGCTTCACCATGGCCTTTGGCATTAGGGTTTGAGGTGGTTTTTATATAAAATATGGAATCCAATATCGAACATGTGTGTACCATATACTGCCCACGTGTTACAAGATGGAATTGTGCTCTCTCTTATATTTCAGGGCTCTGTGGACGCTGTAGCCTTCGAGGACTTCATCGATCAGCTTTTTCCGTGTTATGGAACATGGCCTGAGCTAAAGTCCGTTCTAGTTATGGACAGCGCATCTTTCTATCGTTCTGATCGTATTGACAGATTTGCACTAAAGCAGGAGTAAGGCTAGTGGATCTGCATCCTAACTCACCTAACTTAAATTATATCGAGGAGTTCTTAGAATTAAAAGCATCCATTGGACCGACCTGGGTGCGGTATGATTCATGACAGGAATATTGCTATTTCGGAGACATTCACAATATAGTCTATACTCTATATTTTATAAGACTAAATAATAGCGGAAAAGACGTACGAAACGGCTGCTTAAAAAACCACTGAAAAGGAAACAAAGCTGTATAATCGGCCAACTATGCTTGTTGTCGGTTAAGATTTACTATGGGAAACATGTACCGTCTATCTTCTACAATATACAATCAATCATACCCTTCCTCTCTTCCAAGTTTTTCTTTTCCCAAAGTAAAAAGACGGACACAATTTGGGGGCACAGGGCTAAAAGCCGCAGACGCCGAGCCGTGATGTTCGGGCTGTTCAAAAGACCGACGGACTCAAATTCAGCCACTTGCTACCATTTTAACTAGTTAATAGAATTATTTATATTCATTTAGCTAGACGTAATATAAAGACCTGATAATGTCGACCTATCAAAGTTCTTTAGCTACCGTTTTACGTTCTTTATTTAGGCTCTGAGCCGGGGCTACTACTTCTAGTTATTATATATTTCTTGAATCTTTCTCTGCTCTCCACGCTTTCTATATCTTAACCCTCTTTTTCTTTTTCTTATCTAAGAGTACACTCTCTAAATACGACTACGTTTATCCCTAAGCCCTCATCCTATATCGATCTCCGCCCATCATGACTGCATCCCTAAAGTCAGTCCCCTCCCTTACAGTTTTCTGTGGCTTCCCCGAAAAGGGCTACTATACCTGGTCACCATTTGTCACCAAGCTCGAGGCTCGCTTACGGTTTAGCAATATCAGCTACAGTATTAAGGTAGGCTCACCCCCAAAGGGTCCTAGGGGTAAGGTGCCGTATATTAGACTCGAGCACGATAGCCTATCTTAATCTATGTCCGAATCTACCCTGATCGCAAAGTCATTTATTGAGTCTAGATACCTAGAGGATTTGAATCACGGACTCTCCCCCGTGGAGAAAGCCTAGGATATTTCCCTCACAGCCCTACTCGAGGATAAGCTCTATTTCTACTAGGGTCACGAGCGGTGGGTGCTAAACTACTACGCTATACGCTCCAAGATCCTAGCTAGCATCCCCTGGCCTATGTAGGTGATTGTCGGTAACATTATCTATAGGAAGAACGTCCGTACCCTTGATAGCCAAGGAACGGGCCGCTTTTCCGCTAAGGAAATCGCTATATTCCGCCGAGAAATTTGGGACTCTATTAACGGGCTTATAACGGCTGTGCATACCCGGCATCGGGAGCGGGAGGGCCCGTTCTGGGTGTGGGGCGGCGATGCCCCCACTGAGGCTGATTCTGTGCTATTTGGCTTCGTCGTGTCGGGTTTGGTCTGCGGGGTGTAAGTACATTTTGTCAGGCCTATACCCTGGGGAGTATACATGATGGTAGATTGTGCTGACTTTTCGGAAGGGCTCCGGAAACTAAGCAGATTGTGAACGGTTACCCGGCGTTGGTGGAGTATGCTCGGAGGATCCATGATAAGTTTTTCCTGGATTATCAGCTTTGGGAGTAAATTTGGACTTTGAACTGGATTTGTTTTGGATTTGGGGGTGTAAAGGTACTGGGATATAATAATATTATCACATGTAGTTAGTTGCTTGGACAATATTTATGGAATTATGCATTAACCAAAACCCAACACTCCTTTTGATCCTAGAGAATCTACGGCTGCCTCTAGGAAATATGTGATTATAGGGGCAACAAAGCCCCCAGGACTAGGTAATATTAGTCCAGCTTCAAGGCGTAACACCATCGCGGACTGTCTGGAAAACCGCGAAGTGCATGTCTTTCTCAGCATGGATTATCATGTGCTTGCGTCTTACTCGAAGTACGTATCTACATGAACTAAGACTAATATTGTCTCGATTAGCTGGGCTGGTAAAGTACATACTCCTAGAATTTCATACACATATTATGATATCGGAAGTATTGGGATGACATCCTGTTTGTGTGATTCAAGTGGTATTTCTCAGATTCAACACGACTTTATGTTCACCCCAAAAAGTGAAAAAGGATGGTTCAACATTGATTCAACAAGCCTGCTATAGGTAGCTATACGTATCGGATTTGCTTTGACGGGGGTTTCCTATTCTGGTTGCCGCTGGTTTATAAGGGCACTCAGACTCAGCCTCACTGATACCCTTATTCATGGAGTGATTGAAATTACTTCAGAACTGTTCTTATTTTGTATGGAAAGTCATGTCTAAGTTTCACATATAGAAATGAATCGAATGGCATACGGAGTATCACACCACGACTCAAGTGATAACCCGCTCCTTCAGCTCAATGCCAAATTTATCTTTTAGTTCGTCCCGCAACAGCCTGGCAATTTCCGCACTCGACCAAGGTGCCACCATACCCGTCGCCGGAATGCGTCCTTCCAACACAGCCAGAACCCCTACAGCACAGGGAAGTCCTACAAGTTTCGCCATCGCACTGCGATACCCCGGACCAAGAGGCTCCCCATATTCAACTAGAGTACTCGATCTCTTTTCCACCGAGCCATCCGCATGTTCGATATCAAAGATGTGCTGCAACACAATAATATCTCGTTCTCCAGGCTGGTAGGCCATTCGGGTCTCCAGCACGGCACAGAGCGTGTCAAGAGGTGTACCATATCCACGAACAGGCGTGGGATCAAAGAGACCAATCCACCGTAGACCAGACAACACACGATCGACATCGTCTTTGTCCGTGACGAACGCCTCAATTTTCTGCCTGACTGCATTTTCAACCTCCTTCGACGACGTGGACTCCGAAAGTCCAAGAAGGGAAATAGTCAATTGCACCCAAGTTGTACCCTCCCGCTCCAGCACAGCCACTCGTTCCTGCGAGAAGTACCCAATGGCCACCAACGCCCGGATTATCTCAGGGAACCCGGCGTATCGTAGGGTGCCCCGAAAGACGGTGTGTGCTTCGGGGATGTTATAGAAATCGCGGAAACCGACTGAGTCTCGGTTGGGGTATCCAACCAGGTTGAACCCCGGGAAAATGCGCTGTGGTGAGGCAGCAGCCATGAGATCCTTTCCGTCCACGGTGGCGATGTCGTTATCGCGGTACCATTGTGCGGAGTTGAGAAGGGCAAGGAGCCCTCCCCGGGGACTCCAGGAGAACTTGTAACCCAGCGGGTTGTCGGAGTTCTCTGGTGCAGGGAGGGCACCGCAGTAGCTCGTGAAGGCTTTCACTTGTCCGCCTGCTTTGTGGACCTCATCGATTGTCTTCACGGCGTAGAGATGGTCGATGCCAGGGTCCAGACCGATCTCGTTGAGGACTGTTATACCCGCGGCCTTGGCTTGGGGGTCGAGTGCCCAGAGGGCGGGCGAGATGTAGCTCGTGGTCACGACTGGTTTGCTGTATTTGATGGCGGCTGAGACAACGAGGGCGTGGTGAACATAGGGGATGAGGGAGATGACGATATCTGTTTGGGAGATGGCCGCGCAGAGGTTCTCCGGCTCGTTGGCTACATCGAGGGCGATAGCTGTGGTAGACTTGTAGTTTGCGGTGAGGGCCTGGGCGGCACTTAGAGTGCGGCAGGCTACGGTGACTTTGACGCCTGCTTCGGAGAGCGCTTGGACGGCGGGCTCACAGACAAAGCCTGCACCCAGAAGAAGGGCTTTCTTCCCGATTGCAGAAGGCATTGTAATGATATTTTCTTGGATGTGAATCGTTGCTGATTCACTGTTCCTGTATGAGAAGCACTGGATATGAACAGAATGAGAAGTCAGACTATTAGCAACGTGAGATGATTCAACAGAGTGCGCACCTAGTGATGACAGGCTATTACAGGTAACTGTAGGTGATGACAGATGATGACAGATGATGACAGGCAATGACTGTCTCTATTGGGCACTTGGTCGAGGCTAACATCGCTAGTGTCGTGTTAAGTAGGCCAAAGCATCGCTAATGAGAGGGGGGGGGGTTAACCCCACCGAAGTTTACAGTCACGCCAATGGTGGGATTATGTGTAGAATGATCATTGAATTGGTAAATGTGACCTTTTAAGAAACTTGAAACGGACTCTGTAAAGTCAAGGCTATTTTCTAACGTACTTGATCAAAACTGACGGATTTATTGTCTATATATATACGCTTAGAAACATCAAACAATAATATCCTGATGATGATGATGATGATGATGATGAATTCATTTACCCGATTTAGCTCGCTATTACATACATGCTGCTATGCGGGGATTGCGTCCTAGAGCCCGCTCCCGACGACAAATGATGGTGAGTCCCTAGTACCCACTACCCTATATATAGGACTCGGGAAATTGATTCTCGAGTCCTATAACCTGAATTGTAAGGCCACAAACCGGCCGGCGTAATACAAATAAGATAAAAGAAATTAAACGTAAAGAAAGTCAATCTATCTGCTTAATACAGATGGTTAGTCCCGCATTCCCCGCGGGCGCAGAGTGTCCCCTATCTTTCTCTCTACAATACACCTTTCGCTTCTCCACTTCTTTATCTCTCTCTCTCTCCTCTAGCTCCCTAAATCACCGAGTCCCTATATCACTAGGACTACTAGATCTACCTACTACCTCACTCCGGCAGGTCGTACACGAATAGGTTCGGATCGCGACGCTATACCTTGTCGTCTTCGCCGGCAACGTACGTTGTTCTCTATATGCGTTGTTATAAGGTGACCTCGGCGGACCTAGCGCCTAGCCACTAGGTTATGCTTCCTATTTCTCTAGCACTCGTAGTATCTTGATTTGGTTTTATTATTAGATCTTGATAATCCTCTTCCCCTACCCCCTTCTCCTTAGACTGCGCCAAAACCCACTAGTGGGTCGAGACTCTCGACCCAAAACCCAACCCACGAGTGGGTTGGGTCCAAACCCCCTAAACCTAACCTAACCTAAAACCTATAGTGGGTTTTAAACTAAAACCTATTTCGACCCATTTCGACCTATTCCCTATATTATTTTCCGAATTAGGTATTACTAAGCTATATAATTTAGCTTATATAATATTAATAAAGTACGGTTTTTTATAGTTATTTTAGT
>CAKMRK010000806.1:0-40610 GCA_928213465.1 Penicillium sclerotigenum | reverse complement strand
GAGTGGCGCTAGATCGACTACCTTCTTTAGATTATATAACCCTTTTTTAAGTTTACCACTAAGCTTTTAAAGATAAAGGATATTATAATATACTATATATTTAAGATATATAATAGACTACTTAAGTATATAGAGCGATCGATCGCGTAGCTACGACGTAAGTAGGCTCCCTAGAAATAGAGTATACTATAGGCCCTTCTTTAATAAAGAAAGAGATTAATTCTCTAACTAAAAAAGAGACCTTCGAAGTTATTAAGAAACCGAAGGATCGAGGGATATAGATTCTTCCCTTACTATAGGTTTTCTTATATAAATTCGACTAGGATGGTTACCTTTTAAAATTGAAGGCTCGAATCTATATTCGTGGGGATCTTAAGACAATCACCTATAAAGAAAAGAGAGCTACTATACTAGTAGTAAGAATAGTAAGAATGATCTTTACACTAGTTGCTACCTTTGATCTAGATCTCCGCTAGCGAGATACTATCACTACTTTCTTAAATAGTAAGCTTAGCTAAGAAAAACCGATATACACGTAGATACTAGAAGGGTTCTAGTCCCTAGGCAAATATTAGAAGCTCCGCCGAGCGCTATACGGCCTACGAATCTCGCCGCGGCTTTAGTAATAAGAAGTAGCTAGTGTACTCCTAAAACTAGGTTTATAATAGTTACTAGAAGACCCCTACGTTTTCGTTAGAGAAGGACTAATAGTCTTCTTCTATATAGATGATATCTTGATTGTAAGCCATACCAATACCAAAGTAAAAGCTATATAACTAGAGCGAGATCTAGAAGCATACTAGGAATTAATAGATTATAGAGAAGCTTTATGGTTTCTTAATATATAAATCATTCGTGATAGGAAGTAGAAGAAGCTCTAGTTATATTAAGATAGCTACGTGATAAGTATTACCACTCGCTACAATTTGATAGATTATCCACCTATATATATACCACTACTAGTTAACGAATTGACGCCTTACTAAGGCGTAGCCACCCTAAAAGAGATCCTTCTCTATTAAAAGAAGGTTAGATCAGCCGGCTATACCACTACTATCACTAGGCTAGATACTATAAAAGCAACCGCTCGTGTAGCCTAGTTCTTAACGAATCTAGGCCCCTAGCACCACTAAGTAGCTAACCGAGTCATCACCTATCTATACACCACCTAGAATCTAGCTATTAAATATAGTGTAGACGTAGCAAGTGTAAGAATCGACTCTATACAGTTTGTAAGCGATACTTCATATAGAGATTATCTAGATCGAAAGAGCTCTATAGGCTATATCTATTAGGCCTATAGTGGACTAGTTAACTAGAAAGCAAGCAAGCAGCCTACCGTGATAATATCAACCACTAAAGTAGAGTTATTAGGGCTTTCCGAGATAGGAAAGCAACTTTAATAGTGGCGCCGACTATTAAAAACCCTTGGTTTTCAACCCTCCTATACTATAACGATCGACTATAATAACGAGAGAACGATCAACCTTCTTACTAGTGAGGACACTACCTTCGAAACGAAGCTTCGGTATATCGATATTCATCGCTATTAGCTTCGACAAGAGGTTAGAGAAGGACGTATAATAGTGCGATAGGTGCCGATAGCGAGCATAGTTACAGATAGACTCATAAAGATGCTCTCTCGGCAGAAGTATGAGAGCTTCCTACGGATGCTTAGAATGGTGGATATAGGCTATCTAATAGCCTAGTCATTTAGCAAGATCACTATGCCGATCTACCAAGTCTAGCAATCCCATACTGGGATAGCTGAGGGGGTGTGTCGGAGCACGAAGACCGGCATACCGGAGGATTTATTTATCCTCCATGTTTTGTAATTAAAGTTATATAATCAAGGCTCCATATAAATTGTAAGGAGAGCCGATACAGAAATGCAGAGATTTGAACACCATTGATTGGACCCCCCTATTTTACCATACAACTTGATTTGACACCAGATTTCTGCCTCAGGCAGTTATCGATAAGACAAATAAATTTCCCATCGAATCTCCAACTCTCCAACTCCGCAACAATCAAAGATGGCCGACTCAGATCCCCTGCTAAGTGAACTCTGTTCAATATGGTATGCCCAGGGACAATTATATACTCAAGTATACTTTCAATCTAACCTGTGGCCGTACAGCCATGCCAATCCTCCCAAATACCGTTGTCCACGCTGCTCAACACGCACCTGCTCTCTACCCTGTACACGTCGCCATAAACTCTGGTCGCAATGCTCTGGCGTTCGCGATCCAGCCGCATACCTAAAGCGCAATGAATTAAACACTGAAGCTGCATTCGACCGCGACTTCAATTTCATCACCGGCATCGAGCGCACACTCGAGCGCGCGGAGAGAGAAGTCGATAACCGCGGGATCGATCTTGCGGGTGGTGCCCAGGCCGACGATGGTAATTCTGAAGGTTTCCAGCATCCGGCTGCTGGCCGTAAGAGGAAGCACCCGAGCCAGGGCCTTGCCAAGGGCGAGGCTGCGTTCTTGCGCGGCGCCGAGACTGCTGCTGTGAAAGTTGTTCGAGCTCCGAAGGGGATGTCAAGGAATAAGCAGAATGGGTCACGTTTGCATCCTAAGTGAGTTGGGAATTTCTCGTGTCTTTTGATTCGGATGTTTTGCTGACTTAGCTGTTCCTCAAGGCATAAGCGTCTCGCTTGGACCATAGAGTGGATTACGGCTGATGGAGTGAAGACTATTCGTGATTCTGTCATCGATACATGCTCTGTCGCTGAAGCCTATAACCGATGCTGCCCACGCCCGAGGGATCAAGACACAGCTATCGAGTCAGTGCAAGCAGCAAAGAAAGAAGATTTGGATATTCCTAATATAACTACCGCTGCGCCCGGCGATCCTGTTACAACAGTGGTTCAAGAGGTAGATACAAAACAGCCTTCCTCTCCAGCCAAAGTCTCAGAAAAGGAACCGGCAGATTCCTCAACTGAGCAAACGGATAAAGCGCCAAGTCAGACCATCGCCCCTCACCGCGGTCTTTACTTTTATCTTCACCGTCCGCGAACCACAACGAAAAAGCCCGTCTTAACTCCTCTCTTGCAAACCTCAACCCTCAATGCTGTTCTGCGAAATCGGACTGTCCTAGAATTCCCTACGATTTATGCACTGCCAGAGTCAGCGGAGACACTGTTTGCAGACAAGGATAATTCCAAATTCATACTGGAGGAAGACTATCTTCGCGCCGCAGGGCCAGATGAGATGGGGCAGTCTTCTACCACGAGTGACGATGATGACGCGGCTGGAAACGGATCGCTCCCCGGTTCTTCGGTGAATATTCAAGATGTTGATGAGAACCAGGTATTGGAGGTACTGAAGAAAGACCTATTTGAACCAGTCCCGGAGACTGGGCCAGCGGTTTGATTGATTTCGGCATGAAGAGAGATATCAGGAGATGTTGGCCAATTTGGCATATCTGCCAGATAATGTACGATAGGACAGCTAATTGTCAGTCAATTGTACAAAGAGTCATTCACTTGGAAGAAATATCAGGCTTAGATGCAGACGTATTTACTGAAAACCCCCCAGATTTTACTGGTCGTGATGTCTCGGTCCAAAGAGGAAGCTACGATCAGTGCAGCTTCCTGTCGAGTCAAACAAAGACCCCTTCCGGGTTCTTCACTTCACCTAGGAGCATCTTGCGAATCTTAAATCTTCCAGGGCCTTTACTGCCATCATGAGAATCAACGTTTTGTCCCTGGGGATCGCTGTGATCTATCTCGGCACGGTAGCTTTATCAGTTGCCAGAGCACCGCCGCAGTTACCGGCCAAGAAACGTCCACGCGGATGCGATTGCTACACCATCTCCGGGCCTGATCCAGGATACTTCCAGCACTACAAGCTCTGGGACTTTCGGGCAGTGGATTTGAAGAAACATGCCAATCTCAATCTGTCAGAGCCCATTGATTATGGCGACGAGGACTGGGACGATGACGATGATGGCGACGACCAAGACCCACAAAATGGCCATCCCTCACCCGGAATTCATGAAGAAAAGGACCCGGACCCTAGATCATTGGTATTCTACAAAACCTCCTTCGAGAGAGACTGGAGCAGTCAGAACTGGGAACGCCGAGGCACCCCTATTGCCCCGGTACTCATGGTAAATTCGAAGCACAATGTCTTTCTCACCCGGGACCCTGAGCAAAATTATACCCATGCGACGTATCTTGTTCTGCGTACCACCCGCTTTTCAGAATACACCTCCACCGCGGAGATCGAGACTCGCATACGCAACATCTACCGGTGCTCGGTGCGTGTCCGGCTGCGTTTATTGCCAGCTGACTCGGTCGTATCGCAACCCCCTCAGCATAAAGAATGGCCGCCGCGGGATCCGAAACGACATCCAACCGTGCCATTGAACAAGACGATTCCGCTCTACGATGGCAGGCCACCTGGCGGCGCTTGTGCTGGTATCTTCACCTACCATGATCAAACCTGTGAATCGGACATCGAAATCTTGACGCGGGACCCGTCCCATCGCGTACACTACGCCAATCAGCCCGATTACGATTTTGCCGCTGATCATGAGATCCCCGGTGCGAGTACCATTGCCGATATACCTGTTCCATGGACAACGTGGTCCACGCATCGCCTAGACTGGCTCTCGGACATGTCACGGTGGTATGTCAACAATCAGATACAGGATACCAAAACATACAGGGTTCCTGATCTAGAGAGCATGATAATTCTCAATCTTTGGAGTGATGGCGGACTCTGGACGGGCGACATGAGAATTGGCGATAGTATATACATGGGCATCGAATACATCGAGCTGATCTACAACCGTTCTTCTGATGCTCTCAGAGGCCCTTATATGTCCCCTTCGGAGAACCACGGCGGCCATCAGAGGACGCCTCCCACAAATGGTTCTCTTGGCAATGGGAATCCATTGGAGCCAGATAGAAAGGACGAAAAGTGCAAGCCAGGTAGGCAGGGCCGCGAGTGCAGAAGAAAGAAGTGGAGGAACAGGCCTCTTCATGAATCTTGTCGGAGACCATGCAAAATTGATGAACTTTAAGGCTTTTCTGGCAGACTTTTGTATCATTATCAGTTTTGGTTGTTGTTGTTTTTTTGGCATTGGGATTTTTGGCTTTGACTGGCATGAGTGTTCTGTATTCTACTTTGTGGACAAAATGGATGTTTTATCAGAGAAAATACATACATGCCGACTGGTTTCCCGTTTTTTAGTGGATTTATTAGTTTTATGTCTGCAGTCCTAAGGTTCTCCATCCAGGACGATACTCCGACGGAAGAACTCTTCACTCTCATCATGGGAGAATCCAAGCATCAATAAGAACACAAGGATATATTAGAGGTTAGGCTAAGTGGTAGGGTCCGCATTACTACTATAGGACTAGATACTAATTGATTGTTTGTAGTTCCGAGGTCAGATGAAAGCAGAGAATACTAACATAATAGAAATACATGACTCTACAAGTGGCAGCAGAGAAAGCCGATGCTATGCAAAATAAGAGAAGACGCCCCAAAAGAAAGCCAGAGAACCAGGGGGAAAAAAAGAAATATGATCAAATCAGCCAACGAGAAGGAGCTTCTTTGTATCAACTAGGTCGCCATGATGGTGGTGACCGTGGGGTATCATTCAAATTCATTGCAAACATCACATAGAAAGAGCGCGCCAATAGAAAATTCACTGTCCGTTTTCTTCTTTTTTTCCGTGTGTGTTCGCCTTGCGCGCCGAAATAGCAGATAATGTGTAATGGTGACCGAGAACGCCTTGATGATGGTGCTTGATATGGATAATTGTGGGTTGGGGGATGGATGAGGTATGTGAGACGATATAGGAGGTTGAATAGAAAACAGAAACCCCAAATTCAATGCGTGAGATTGACAAGAAAAGGCGATGCTCCTGGAGCCATAGACAACTGGTCCTTTTGGGTTCGTTTAGAGCAACACTGCACCTGTTGCTCTGTCCTGTGGGTTGAACTCGCCGTGAAGACCACCGTTCATGAGCTCAGCAACAATCTTTGTGCGGAGAAGTGTGATGTGGCTTGGGCCAATGGAAGTGGGTTCCACCCCAACAGTAATTGCTTTGGCATTTGTTAGGAGGAAGACACCGCAATCGCTTCCGTTGTCTTGCTGAGAAGAGACAGACGGCAGGACAGTCCACTCCTTATCGTTATATTTTGATCCGAGCTCCCCACGAAGCCATTGCTTGATATTTTTGACTTGGCGAGGACCACGGGATCCTAGGGAGTCGAAATACTCCATTGTGCGTTCCGCGGGTCGAATAACCATGAGGGTCCAATGACTTGACTCATGTACGGGGATGAAGACTGTGTCGACATCAAGCAGTGCTTCGCCACCGATCTTGGCACGGTTTGCCCACCGTCGCACACCCTGGTATCCCTTATCACGAAGAGTGGAGTAGAAAAAGGTATTGAAGGCGTGGAAGAGCGGCCGATCGCTAGGTCCGAGGTTTCCATGCGATTGACGGAGGTAGTGAACGAGTAAACCAAGGTAGGCATTGATAATTTCGTCATTGAGCCAGGCCTCAGGTCGAATGCATGTGATGATATCCCGCTGGTACAAATCATCTCCGGCTAATGATTTAGCGACGGCATGTCCTTGTCCACTCTGCACGGCGCGTTGAAGTTTGGCAAGCCACTCGGGCGAGATCAGACGTACGGGTGGACCGGTTGGGATCACTCTGGTTGGGCGTTGGAGATCACGCTCCCGGGCTAATCTTTCTCTCTCCCGCTTCTCAAATTCCGGCTCGAACCACGATGCAATGCGATTGACAGGAATCGGCCTCCTGTTGGGAAGGAATAGCTGTACAGCGGAAACAGGGCCATGAGGGATCCTTGCATCTAGTTGAGCTTGTTGATCCCACGGGTCATCAATGTCCATGAGATCATCTTCGACGGGCTTGGGGGCTGTGATTGGTTTGGGCGATGGAATGCGCCTAGCGCTGGGAGGGGGAGAGGGGTATGGCGGTAATCGAGGGTGGAGATGTACGCCGAGATCCGTAACAAGTGCTGGTGTTGTGCGAGCATCTATGTCCATAAATTCCCACCCCTTCGGCGCGACATATTCCTCCTCGATAGTTGGGCCTTGTGATATAACAAGGGTAGGTGATTCAGGAGGAGTTAACGGGAAGGCTCCTGGGATGGGCAACTGAGAATTATCCAAGGCTGTGAGGTAATTTAGTATATGCGACTTGAATTTCCAAGGAGGGGCTACCATACCATCATGGGCGTCAACTGGAGGCTTTGAGGCCTCAAAGGGATCGGGAATCTTGAGCGAGGACTCCGTGTGCTTCGTGGGGGAGGCGCGTCGCTGCAAGCGAGGCCAGCGGAAGAACCCCATATTGATGCGAAACAGAAAGTCAGGTCGAATGGGTGGGAGCAAGAAAGCCAAGAGTGATCTACTCGTCCGATGACGCGCTTCTAAGTAGATGGACGGTGGTTGAATGAACGCTGAGGATGTGGAAAGGGAGGAATAGGCGGGTAGATGAAGAAGAGACTTCAAGATCCATCATTGGGCATGACTGGAATATTTATCCCGAAACCCAGAATCGAAGGCAGATGCTCTGCAGTGGAAGAGGTATGGGAACAATATGAGCGACGCGGTGCACCGGGTTCTTTCATCATTCTGCTGACTCATCACATATTCCCCGGCCCACCCTCCATTGTTGTTGCGCTAAGCTACATGGATGTACACATTGTCACTCTTTGTTTACCTGTCTTTTCGGAGAGGAGTTTCTTTGAAAATTATTCTTCAACTTCTGCTAGATATCGTTTTATTGTACTTCACTCTCACGTCCTTCGGTGTTTCATCTAATTGTCTTGGGGCGGACTCTATAAAAAACCATCACAATGAGACAACCTCAAAGAGAAAGTTGCGATGGAACCTCATTACTTAATCGCCCTTCGTTCTTTTTTTTATCATCTATGTCATGGTTCATGGGTTCATGCGGCTGGTTCCGTGCCTGTGTTTGAGCAGGATGTCTGACCAGACCGAAGGAGCACCTATGGATATTGCTTTCAATGCTTATGTACATGAGCAACGTAAAGAATATTTCAAGGGTGACCTGTTCGAGCACAGCCCGCTGAGCTAGGAGCAGGCCGGGGAGCTGGTGGAGCTAAGAACATAGAGGCTGCAAGCGAATTGCACTTCTATCAATACGTTTCTCATGCTCGTTATCGGGTTCCAAGCCCAATTAGGTCAAATAACAGGGGTGCGACTTCGATGACCACCCATGGAATACCTAAAGGAATCAGCAAAGGTTGTGTCAAAATCCAGGGGTTTCACATACCCGCATATACAACCAATTTCGTCACTACCTCCACGTCATACCGCACGCGGGGCTTCTTGATCTGGGAGAACACTTCTTTTTCCTCCTGCTCCCCACCCTCGAAATCCAGCGAAGGGAAACGCGTTGTCGGCATCTCAAAATTCGCATCCACTGCGGATGAACTGGGGCTGCCTCTTCCCATCATGCCTTCGTAATCGTCCAGAGATGCCGTCTTTCTCGACCGCACGGGCGTTCCATTGGGCTTGAGTGGATCCTCTGCGACTGGAGAGGGACGATTGCTCCCAGATTGACTCTCGCGTCGGCGCTTTTCCCGGTATGCCAGGGTCTCATACGCATCAGCTTCTGACTGAGGACCAATTGAAATAGCTCGGCGGCGAGGATGGCGCATTGTGGTGATAATGTCTGGGATGTCAGAAAAGTTTGGAAAAACGTCGTGATCCATTAGGTTAGAGGGAACGGTGGTGTATTTACTAAGGACAGGTCAGCACGACATCCACAAGAAAGAAGCGCATTTAGACTTACGATGCGGTGGTGAAGAAACGTCGAGGGAGCAAAAGACCGAGCTTCTCCAGGGTCCGGAATATAGGCGGCAGCATGCGCAACAGAGCGGGCTTCGTTATAGTTCTCCAAGCAAACACGCACAAAACGCCAATGACCAGACGAATGACTGTCTTGACCCAGCCCATGGTTTCGAGATCGTAGGGAATTGATCCGGAAGGATAACCAACCCAGATATCGGCGAAGTGCCATGAAGACACATCCACGCCTAGCATGACTCCTGCGAATGCAACACTATCGTCAAAGCATGGGCAATCATCCGCCGGCTCCGGATGGACGCGGACAAGGAAAATAATAAGAAGGCTCAGCAGGGAAATTTCCGTCAGCGAAGCGGATAAAATGAATTCCTCAAAGGCAGGTCCATAATGAAATTGTATGAGACCGATGGCCGCACCCATAGCACACCCAACAATACAGTCCAGCATCCCATGCATTCCACAATACAGTCGACCCAACACAATGGACACGACGTAGATATAGGTGATAGCTTGGAGTAAGAGGGTAACCTGCGTGCTGAGAGTTGATTCGGGTGAACCAAGCAAGCCTAGAGCATAGACCGCAACCGAGACAGCGTTGGTGGAATGTGTCGAAGGGAACCCGTATTCCAGTGCCGCAGAGCCGGACATAGTGATTCGCTGGAGTGGAGGAGACAAAGGCCGAGGAAGGCACAGTAGGTCCTTGAGGAAGCCGCTCCAAAAGACGCCCGATGCTAAGATGTGTACCAATCTATAGATAATCGTTGTAAGCGACAGACTTCCACCTGCGCTTTTAATTCCGACAAGAGAACGTACCCACGGCCCATACTGGGAGAACCACACCAGAAGAGGAAGGGCAAGAAGACCATGAAGAACGTATGGGTGCCGAGGTTGGCTGTGAATGCGAAGTACGAGTCGAGGGTTGGCGTACGGACTTTCTCCTGCACCCAAGCCAAATATGGCGTCTCATATCGGATCAATGGGATGAGCTTTTGTCGTGGCCAGTACCGCCAGAGTGGCAATCGATTCGAATCTATGTCGCAAACGCACGACGGTTAGCGGGCATCGTGAGAAGCCACGGGTGGACGAAAAAAAAAAGAAACGACTCGCATACAGTGATTCAGACTCCTCAGTCCGGCATCGGGCTGGTCCTTTTTGCTGCCCATGATGTAGTGTTATCGATCCAGATAGTGTCGCAATCGGGTGGATTCCATAGATGGACAGGCCGCTGCCTGCCGGTCCGTTTGAAGGGTTTAGGGTTATAGGGTTTCAGCACATAAGGAGCGGATTGAAGTTGGATCGAAGCAAATGATATAACGGAGAAACTCGAGGTTGAGTGGGGACCATCCTCCAAAGTGGACGGGGGAGGTCATCTGGGGCTCAAACCCCTGATGCCCGCCATGTGTGTGCTTAGTCACTTCACATACCCCGATCCATGGGTGCCCAGGTGTATACAATCGTGGATACTTGATATACTTGATTTTATTAATTAATTGCGGATAGACTCTCTCATTTATGTAGATCTATATTTTATACAGAGTATAATATGTTGGATCTATACTTTTACAATGGTATGCCCATTATCGACGAGATACATTTGTTTCGCTAAATATGTTATACCATGTGAAGCCAATGTTACTATCTCGGGCAGATGTCAATTGACTACTACGGAGTAGTAGTACCTTGCTGTCTTCCCATAGGTCATGAATGTTTCTGCTTATTGTATCTAATAATGTCATATATTATACTACACATGAGGTTATACTACACATGAGGTTATACTACACATGAGGCTCTAAGCTTCTATCGAACTGATTCCGTTTCTCTCTTCTTTCTCCCCTGGGCAAGATTGATATAGGATTGTAATTGACATCTCCTCTAGGAGAGAAACGAAAATCAAGGTGAAAATTTCTCATAAAATCATAAATAAAAGAAAGGATCATAGTCAACTCGTATCTTGAAGGCTATTTAGCACGGGGTGTCGGTCTTCTCCGTCAACTAATGGGGGGAAAAGATGACATGCAGAGTTAGCGTGGTCAAAGCCCATTTCATCTTATAACATATATATACAAGGCATATTTCATTTTCTTTTGGCTACTCAACTTTCCATTTTCAATCAAACCCTTGAATCTACATCCCGTCTCCTAATCTAAGTATGGTACAATATACGAAATCTAGGTTATATTATAGCTGATACTAGAAAAGTCATAAAGTGAGGACTGTCTCAGGAAAGATCTACAAATCACATGACCCCATTGGGTTATACTTACACAAAAAGCTAAATGTGAGCTGAACAGTGGAGAAGAAGAATACATTAGTGGAGTCAAAACCAAAACAGTTAATGATAGGATATAGAATATCAAGGCCTTTAATCGTCAGAAGCGGAGCCCTGGCGTCATGGAGGCACGGCCGTTGCTATGGTAGCCAAGGTGTAAACACGGGTTTCACGGGTTTCACGGGTCTCACAGGTCTCACAGGTCTTGCCAGACCCTCTTGCTCTATCGATCCTCTAGATCTTTTTGAGATCTATCTTCTCCTCTTTCTTCTTCACTTTTACCTCTCTCATTCCATATCAATTCCATCCTATCAGCAGGTTTCCCAATTTCTCCCTGTATCACATTACAAACGAGCGACATTCCACCCCCCTACACCTACTCATCATGAGCGCTATGTACGAAGATCAATATGCAGCATCGCGCCGCCGCTCCCTCGCCACCCCTCCTCCATCTTTGACTCCGCGTCACAGTCGTGCGCGCAGCGACAGCGTCCGAGTCAGCCACGGCACAGCCAGCACCAATACCAGTGTCTCCAGTGGACGGATGTCCGAGGCAACAAATATCACTCAGCCACCCTCATTCTCAAAAAAGTTTGTAGTGGTGGGCGATGGCGGATGTGGCAAAACCTGTCTGTTGATCAGTTATTCCCAAGGTTACTTCCCAGAGGTACGTTCAGTATGCGAGAGAACATGTGTCACTATCGCTGACTATCATCTAGAAATATGTCCCCACGGTGTTTGAGAACTATATCACCCAAACGACGCATCGGGCTTCTGGCAAGACCGTTGAATTAGCCCTCTGGGATACTGCTGGACAGGAGGAATATGACCGTTTGCGTCCACTGTCCTATCCCGAGACTGATCTTCTGTTTGTCTGCTTTGCTATCGATTGCCCCGCATCATTGGAGAATGTTGTTGACAAGGTGAGTCCTGACCCTGGAAAACTTTATTTCTTCCTCTCGATTTATCTAACCGCTCTCTTTTCAGTGGTATCCCGAGGTTCTGCACTTCTGTCCCACCACACCGATTATTCTCGTTGGCTTGAAGTCCGACTTGCGCAATAAGCGAACCTGTATTGAACTCCTGAAGACACAAGGCCTGACACCCATCACACCCGAGCAAGGCGAAAATGTCGCTCAACGGATGGGAGCAATATACGCTGAATGCAGTAGTAAGGAGATGCGCGGTGTGGACGAAGTCTTCGCCAAGGCTGTTGACTCGGCCATCTCAATTGAAGAACATGGCTGGGTAGCTCAGCAACCGGCCAGCCGCAATAACCGCAACAATCGCGCCGGTACCATGCCTTCAGGTGGAGGCCCCCGTCCCGGCAAGAAGATTAAGAAGCGCACTTGCAAGATTCTGTAGATTGATTCTACTCAATCTGTATTTTGTTCTTCCATTCACGACCCCCTTTGATTTTTCTTTCTCTCTTGGCCGGACCACAAGCCTGGTTGCTTCGTTGGCTTGCTTGTTCGCTCGCCTGTGTATGTGACAAAGCTAGACATGACTTTCCAAAACCCTTCTCTGTTGTATCGATACGCTGTGCGGCCCTTACAAATGATCTTGATTCTTTTTATTTTTGCTGGAGGCTGTTTTTTCTATTTTATTTCACATGTTGCCCGCTTGTGTTCTTTTTTTTTGGCCCTTTTTCATGACCCTTGTCCCCCTTGTTCCATTTGATGTCTCTCATGACTCGGGTCTTTGCCGTTTTCCATTGGCATGCATGGGTGTGGTGTTCTCAATTATGTTATCTGATATGTTTTGTTGGCGAAAGCGACGTATGTGTTCCTGAAACAATACATTTGACCTTTTGTGTTTATCAATATATCGTAGGATTCGTATATCCTTTCCCTAGCGAAATGTAACCCGATTTTTAAATGGTATCTAAGAAAAGAAAGAAAGAAAAGAAAAAAAAGTAAAACAACACGACGCCGAGACCCGTCATGCAGACCAAAATGTAAACCATCACTGCATGACTGTCGAGTCACCCTCGTTTTCACGTTTTACTCCCGACTTACTCCCATCACTCTCCCCACTAACCTTCCGCTTCGCATTACCATTGCCAGCCTCCTCGCCTTGTTCCTCAGCCCTCCCCATAAAATTCTCAAACTGCGACCAGAGAGCTTCCACCGATCCAAATTCATTCCCCACCTATTAACATAGTAACACCATTAGCAGGTGCTTTCTCCGTTCCGATATCGAAGCTTACCGCAATCACACTCTCTAGATTCCGATTCAGCCGGTTCATGTTTTGAAGTACTTGCTCCATGCCCTGCTCGAGATGGAGATATATTAATATCGGTTGCGGCGGCTAATAAGGGTTTCGGTCGAGTGGGCAGTTCGTGGACATAGTACGTACCACTGCAATCTCCCGGACGAGTTCCTCGCGCTGCTGCTCGAAGACTGTCGGGGTCGCGGCGCGACCGCCAGAGCCTGGTGTTTGCTGGAGCCAGGCCATTTTTTGGGGGTTTTTTTTTTTGACTTCTGGGACTCTGGTGGGGCTAGATGGTGTGCAGATGTACGCGTTGGTTTTGCGCTCAGAGACGCGACAGTGGGGGTGGGGAGAGGAGGGTCGCGGAAGCTTGTTGCTTGGGGTTGGATATTTATTTAGGCGCGGGTGTTTGCAGAGAAACTTTCAGTCTCAGTCAACAGGTTCCCAGTCACAGGTACAGGGTTGCTGGAGTTGTGATTTGGTTAATTTGAGGTGAGAGGTTGATGTGGGGCAGGTTGGATAAAAGATCGACTTTTGGAAAAGCTTCCATTTACCAACTTTTCTTTTTCGCTACACGCTGTTCTTGTTTAGACTGGTTTAGACTGGTCTAGGAACTATTGCAGATTTACATTCTGTTTTTTTTTATATTCCCATCTTCTATGTGTCAATTTACCAAAAGAAATGTCCGGACTCGTCCCTGAAACCCCAATTCCATATTTATGTTTATGCTGATCTATTGGAGCCATTGACATTGTTCTCAGCTTGGCTCCAACTGTGAATCAAATTTTCACCAGAGATGAAATCCTTGAAGGCTGACTTTGGAACGAGAGATGAGATTCATCCAACCTGCCTTGATCCAGATTCTCGATTATCGAGTATGAAACCCGGTATAACCAATTATTTAACCTCAATTCCTCTTTTAGACTAGAAAGCTGCTTATAAGTAAATGGGAATGCTTTTAACAGAGTGCATATCTCTATGCTTTCTTGAGCGGGTTTATGAATTCTTATTCGGGAAAATAAGAGGATCCCCAGACACGAAAATGATGAAAAAGATAGACCATGTCAATGCCGGCTTACAATTCTATGATGTGGCACTTGCAATAATCCTGCGGTGCCCTACTACGGCTCAATTATGCTAATGCAACGCTGTGCACAGCAAGGTTTCATGTGGTTCAGAAACTAGTGAAGAGAGATAAAGAATTTGGATGACTAGCGAGCCACCCATCACATAATAGTAGGAGTTATCACTGTGAGAAATCAAATTGTCGAAATCGAAACCTCCCGTCTGTCTCATCTCTAATCCTTTCATGCGATATAACCGTGAGGAGATGGTTAGTAGAATCCCATCTCTTGCAGCCGAGGATGTCCAAGCGATACAGAGCGAGAATTCTCATTGCTGTCTCCTTGTGATGCAGAAGAAGAGTTTCGGATCAAAGCAAATGCCGCGCAGTCACATCCCAGTTCCTGCTTAATGCATAAGCCGCACGGAGACTGCTATATATCGCACTCCCAACACTTAGTGCTAGTATAACGTGAGCATAAGACTAGTGTGGAGTAGTCAAGCGATAGATAAAGTCTAGGGTAATCCTAACGTGCCTATGCTTTCTAAAGATACATCTATTCCGGGGCTTAGCGTCGTGGCATTGGGAAGGGGTGACATCAAGGGATCTATAAGCGGAGACTCGCACACGGGAAGTTCTGTCAAATTGTCATATCAGCTTAAAAAGGCCCAAAAGTGAAGTTTGAGAACGTATGAATTTCATCACATTCATGCGGTGTACTTGTGAGAGTTGTGTCGGATGTAGCGGAAAGTTGAGCCGAGTGTATGATAAACGAGCGCTTCACAGCCAAAGAAACGACAAGTCCAGCCGGGAACGTTGTACGAACTCTGTAACATCTTCAGATGTCTGGAGTTTATATCCAAAAATATAATAGGCTTCAACGTTTAGAGTCGGTTCTAGGAAATCCCCCGACATGTGGAGATATATAAATGTTTCGTGCTTTGTGCTTTTTGCAGACCTGTTCAAATTCGAAATTTGGTTTTGTGTCCTGACCTAGACAACAGACTCAAAGACACGATGGTTGAAGTCAAGTATATGGGAGAATATGACTACATACCGTCAATACCAGCTGCAGTGACCTTCATTGTTCTATTCGGAATCCTAACCCTCCTGCATTGTTGGCAAATGTTTCGTGGCCGGAGTTGGTTCTTCATTGCTTTTATATTTGGAGGAATATGTGAGTCCCAGCTCAATATACAGGCTTGCTGTTGGGGCCTCTCTTCGGGCTATTTTCCGGTCCTTTCTAACATAGGCCTTTTGCAGTTGAGGTTGTTGGATATACAGCTGTAAGCAAGCTAACTTTGATACTCGGTCAAATCAGATAGGGAGGGAATATGCTCACGATTTTAGCGTGTTGTTTCTTCTAACGAATACCCGAACTATACCACTCCCCCTCTTGCTATCCAAGCCATTTTTATCCTCGTTGCGCCCTCACTGCTCGCTGCAAGCATTTATATGGAACTCGGCCGCATCATGATCGTCACTGGTGGCGAACACCTGTCACCAATCCGACGCTCGTGGCTGACGAAGATCTTTGTCGTTGGGGATGTGATATCATTTATTGTTCAGGCAGGAGGTAAGGCCGACGTCTTGTGCCTGAGCGCCTCCGATATTTTGTGTCTACCGATCAACTAACCTTATATTGCAACAATGCAGGAGCCGGAATGCTCGTCAAAGCCAGCACAGCAGCAGAAGGCGGAAATGTGATTAAAGTCGGGCTGATCATCCAAGTTATCTTTTTCGGACTCTTCATAATCACCAGCATCATTTTCCACGTCAAGCTGGAGACAAACGGGCTAAGGGTGCTACAACAGCACGAAGTTCCCTGGAGAAGGCACCAGACTGTGTTATACATCGGCAGTCTGTTAATTTTCGCCCGTTCCATCTTCCGGTACATCGAGTACAACCAGGGAAGTAGCGGGACATTGCTCCAGCATGAATTCTGGAGTTACATTTTTGATGCCGCTCTTATGTTACTGGTAATGGCCGCGTTTAGCACCGTGCATCCGGCCGAGATTAGCAGATTGATGGAAGAGAGGAAAGGCGGATATGAGATGGAGTTGATTGGATGATTGAGACGACTGAATACAGTATGCCGGGAAATCTCCGGGGGTATTCAATCAGACCAACTCACCCTGCACCAAAGCGATGTACATTATAATATTGATAGATAGCGAGTCCGGAAATTTAAATGGACGAGCTCTCAGTCCCGAAGCCTGTCCGACATTCTTCTCTCGTCTTGCTACGGTTCTCTTTCCAACTTGAGATTCTTCGGGTTTCAATCTACATCCGCAGGGGGTCTCGTATAGCTCTACATGCACGCGATTTAGTCTAGGCTCGAGGGTCCGAATAGTCCGGCGCAGGGACAGAGGCCGATACAGCGCCAAGTCGCGACTCGTATCCCCTAACACGGAGAGCTGCTGTACTAGGCCATAAGGAAAAGGATGGGAGAGGTATCCCAGCTTGACCGACATGTGTTCCTGACTTTCTGAAACCTTTGCAGCACAACGCCTTTCTTTTTTACGCCAGTCCAAGAGGGGTTGAACTCGTAGCACGAATGTTACACCCCGATCCAGGGTCCACTGGTACCTGTCTTGTACATGCTACAAGCCTAATAGGTAGTGAATACCTTCATCCTAAGCTGGATAGGCCTTGGATAGGGCCAAAGCTAAGACCCCGCCGGATTTAATATTTGCCAGGCACAAAGTTCAAGAACAAACAACCGGGTCAAATAGAATTTCGGTTACTGTCGCTTCGTCAACAAGATTCAGACTAAACAGAGTAAATATATGGTTTACTTTAGGGCTACATCGGATACCAAGGGTGCAGGGGAAAAAAGGTAGAGAAGCAAAAGGAAAGTTATATTAACAAGAAGCGAATACTAAACAGACGCAGGTCTCAGACCGTTCGCGTTCTTCGTTTTTGAGGGATCTGGTTTTCTATACATATGCCAGGGAACCAATCCAGATCAGAATCGTATAATGCTAGAGCCAAATCCAAATCCAAATCCAAATCCAAATCCCAAATCCCAAATCCCAAATCCCCAAATAGGCAAGGTGCACACTCATCAAATCATCAAAGCGGAGCAAAATCATGTTCCCTTGTCAACTGGACCAGTGCCAGAGCAGACCAGAAAGCAGTCTGAGGTCAAACGCTCGAGATAACACCCGAATAGCAACATAACATATTCACCTTCACGCCCGTATCATTTCAATTCGTAATCTCGTTTGCAATTCACAGTTCTCAGTCCCTGTCACCGTGCCCCAGGCACGAAACACAGACCAAATCCGCTAGCCAAGTCATGAATGGAGCCATAAAAAAATCATTTGTATTTGAATTTGAATTTGAATTTTCGTTTTTTGTTTTCTTCTTTCGTTTTTCACATGGCAAGAAATGTGTTTGGCATTGTGTACCCGAATCCGAATATGTGCCTGAGACATATAGTAGAGTGGAGTATAGTATGACCGAGTCACATCACTGCAGGATGGAAGGGGGGGGTAGTCTGTTAAGAGTTCCGGCGGGGTTGCGCGAGAATATTGCTCAGACGTTTCCAGCGTGGTGTTGGGGATGTTGAGTCCCTACGAGACAAGGATTTGTCTGGTTTTGTGGAGGACTGTGTTGAGGAACGAGCTCGGCTGTTGATGGTTGCTTCGTGGTCAGCGAGGACATCCTCGAGACGGACGTCGGAGTCGGACATGCGTAGGGATGAGTCCTTGGGATCGAGGATCTCGATGAACTTGGAGGGTGTGTCGCGCATTGTGTGGAGGGGTTTTTATTTTATTTTATTTTGTGATTTGGGGGAGGGGGAAGAGTATATAATTTGAATTTCCAATTTCCAAAGTAGAAAGAAATTTAGGTCACGAGGATGTATAGTTTGTAGGTTCAAAGCGCAAGATGAGACAAAGAGCGTTGCAGGACTAGGCTGACTGCAGAGTGGTGGAGATTTGGGTGTTTCAAGTTTTGGAGGGAATGGAGAAGGGAAGAATAGAGAAGAATGAAGTAAAGAAGATGGGAATCTTTATATACATATATGTATAAAAAACCTGCAAATAGCCTCAGATAACGAAAAAGGAAATGGGAATGTCTGTAGTACCGAAGATCAGTGGAGTATCGAAGTATCGAAGTTAGTGATTCGTCCAACTATAAGATTTGTCTGTGGACTAAGATCAACGTGTTTTGCTCTTTTTTGGACTCATTTGGAGTATATTGTATACATTTTATACACATTTTATACATATATGTACTTCTACAAGAAGTACACGTACAAGTTCATGTGTATTACCCCCAATAGACAGCCTTTTTCCTCCACTGGACCACTAGACACCCCCACAAGTCGAGTGCATACTCCGTACATCAATGCACAAGCCCCCTTTGGAAATGTGTGACCTTTCTGCCGATCATCGGCAACTACTTTAGTGGCGTCCGAGTGATTATTTTGAACGGTGATGGTTTCGATATATGGAGAAAGCAGTCAATGCGAAGTCAAAGTCGAATTTAGTCTATAGTATAGGATCATATGCTCTTTTTTTTTAAAAAAAAAACCCCCCTTCTATAGACAAGGCCCCCCATAGACTCTGAAACCAACTACGATAACCCTGTAGTGTGCTCTATTCGTCTGAGCTTACTATTGTGGATGCCATCCTTCAAGCGCCATGACGTCGATGGCATGAAATCTCTATCATGGGGATGATTAGGGACTGCAGAGGGGTAAATAATTCGACGGGTTCACGGGTGATCGGCTCCTATCTTGTACGATATTGGTCGGTGCAGTACATTGTGCGCCATGTGGTACGTCGTCTATAAAAAAAGAATCGCCACAGTAATCAGCCACCTCGATCTGCCACACATCCGAAACTTTTTGAACAATTTCATATAGCATGGAGAATGTGCGATCAATGCGATCATATAACGGAAAACCAAGTCAATAGGGACTGGCGTGATAGTATGCGGTGGATTCGCCCCATTGGAGATTAATCAAGGCTGCACCGGGTTAATGTTAACTGGACCATCGCGCGGCCTGTGCGATACAGTTCTCTCCAGGGGGGAGCCCGGGGTGGAGACTATACTCCATCCCCGAAATACGAAGAGCAGCACTTGGAGCCACCACAACATATTCTCTGTTTTACTGATCGCCCAGGGTCATAGTGTCTTGTCACTCCTTCGGTGCACTGGCGTACACGTACACGTACATTCAAAATATGTCGATCCCTATTGGATTTAGGCTGTGGTCCCCCATTTTCTCACTGACGTCCTCTGGATGAACAGGTGAACGGCCTGGGGAGAGTGACTGGAGACACTGTCGTCGCTGCGCCGCACCTGAGGTACAATACATCATCGCACTCGACGCTTGATGGCGCAGACTGGCACCCAGCCCTGACTAACCAAAAAAGGAACCCAACTACGTATGCCTCTCAGACTCGTGCAGAAAGTAATTGATTCGATTTTGGTCAGAGGCCATGCACAAACCTCTCTTTGAAAAGCCATAAACAAACAAACGCCTCGTGATAATTGAAATGGTGAGAACACACCCCTGAGTCCCAACAAACCTGGTACACTCGGTACATCGATCCTCCGTGTCTATCTGTGCAGAGCCGAGCTCGTCAATTGAGGTCGTGTCTCCGGGTGCCTGGCGGGCGCAGCAGGCATCTGAGTGCGCCACAAACAAAGTAACCCATTCAAGGGAACAGGCGTCGCGCTGTGCCGAACGCACTACTCCAAAGCGACAACACCGAAGCCCACCTCACTCCTAGACACATAGGAACAGCCGTCATCTCCCACCACTCCCCCCTCCCTCATGTACCGCACTGCATCGCATCTTGATTCCAGGGGATGCGACATATTATTTAAATTCCATGTCCGTCATTTCAACTGCGTCAGCTGAGCCCATGTAGAGGATGTTGTTGCATCTGTGGGGAAAGAAAGACAGTTAGCCTCACTAGAATCATAGGTATCCAGCGCAACGCCGAGCTGGTTGAAGCGCGCATCACATACCTGATCAGAACAAGACCCAATGCACCAGTGGGCTTTCCGTCGATAAACTCTTGCGTGTCGCGCAGCAGAACGTTCATGTATGAATCGATGCTCTCGAGAGTGCCCTTGTATTCGGTCTGGCCCCACTTAAGGCGGATGAGGACTTCGGTGCCCACGCTGTAGAAATATGTAGGTTAGTAAGTCGTCGCAACAGCAACATACACATATGCGGATGTCTCGAGAGATAAATATGCTGCTTGGGGCTGCTGGATGGGGTTCCGGGTGGGTTTGGGGTCGTATACCGAGCCTGGAGGAAGGGGCGGGGGTTAAGAGGTTGGAACTGTATAGAAAGAAGTTAAAAATTGGTCCTCTGGGAGTAGCGCGCAGGTTCAAGTGCTGATGAGCGGGATCTCGAGCTGGATAGCGGGCTGAGCTTGAGGGATGGGAAGACCGACACTCATTGTGACTCGAGATAAGTTTCTGGTTGGTTAGGGTGGAGTAGAATTTGAGGATATAGTAACAGCAAAAGCTCAAGCAAGATTTATCGCTCCGTTGGTTGATCGTGCTAGTTGTGTTGTTAACTGCGTTGGCATCGGAGTCGGCGAGATCACGAAAATGTGAGGTGAATAAGGCGGTGCTTGGTGACCAATCAGCGTCCGTGTTGCCTCACCGCCCTCAAGGGCAGGTGAAGTGCTTGGATTGGCACGAAGGATTTTGCTGATGTAGGTAAATATCCTACAGTAACTCCTTAAAGCTATGATAAAGGAATACATTGTTTCCATGGTTCGTTTTCTCATCATTGATATATCCCCCATTTTCAGCATGCTCCGTGCCCCATTCCCATCACAGCTTTCAAGCTTAAGCTCACCAACAGACACCAGTAATAATACAACGGAAAAAAATATAATCAAAGTTCATCAGAGTTTGACGGATTCAGAAACTGGCAATCATCATCGTTAAGTAGATCTTCGCCTAACGGCCAACAGTCCAGGTGATTTCCTTGATGCTGACTTCCTCACCCTTCTTCTCGTCATAATCATACCACTCACCCTCCGAAAGATCAATGCCAGAGAAGGTGGTGGTAGACTCAATAGCCTTGGCTTCCCATTCACCCTGTAGTGCCTTCGTCAGTATATACAATTACCTAAGTAAATATGGACAGAACTTCAGTTTTACTCACATCGGGCTTGAACTCAATGAATTCGAGGCCACGGCAGTCAATTTCGATGATCTTCTGGGCATTTTGCTTTTCCTGAGCCTCGTAGGGCTTAGGTCCACTAATAATGGAGGCAGTGTGGGTTTTCTATGAGGTTGTCAGCTGTGTAATCATGGAAAAGTCACAGAGGTCCAAATGATTGATGCCAACCAAGCGGAGTGCAGCTGAAATGGAAAAAAATGACACAAAGGAAACTCTTCTGGTATATTGGGTTGGGGAAAAAAAAAGCTTGCTTACCGTGCATAGTCGGCACTTCCACACGAAATTAGCCTCGCCGCGGCTACCGGGGATTTCGTGCACCTCCTATACATCGATCTAGTTAATCGACCATTCAATCGCAACAAAATAGAGAGCAGTATGTAAGTAATTCACGTACAAAACGGTTGAAGCTGACCCAGTTAGGGTGCGTCTCGTGGCAGGAAGTACATTGCACTCGGAAAGTGTAGAAGTAGGGATTTTCTTCAGTGTCGGTGGGCAAGAGGGCAGTAACGCTGTATTGTCATATTAGCTGGTTGATTCTTTGATGACGGTGGCTAAAAGGATCTGCCCGCGCGGTGTTCCTGAAATTGGAGCGCGGTGCGGGGAGATCCAGGCAAGATCCAGGCACCTGCAAAGGCTCAATAATCGAACATATAAGCTAGGAGCACTTACCCCTCCAGCTGAGCTTCGACCGAAAGAGTGAGCATTTTTTGGCTTTTGAGGTCAAGTAGGTGTGACCTTGATCTTGAGGTGTGCTGAAGTCAAGATCCTCTCTGCGGATGATGCGGGGTGGAGATGGAAAATACTTTTTAAGGTAGATGTGAGTCTTGGCATGTGACCACTCTATAAACATTGAGTTTATCAAGACGGCGAAATATGAGAGATACAAGTACGGAAAGGAAGTGGGTATTTGAATTGAAAATTTATTAATATGGAAATCCAAAATAAACGCCGGTCATGCTCAAGCTATCACTCACAATGAGCGAATCAAACAAGCTATATACATCTCAAAGGTAAAATACAGACTCATAAACACGTCAACATTTTTACAGACGGCTCTGTTGAGTCTCCTGGCCCAGCGGCTTCGTCGAGAACGTGTTGAAGAACTCGTTGAGAGCATCAACAGTGCCGCTTCCCTCAACCAGCTGCACGGTGCAAGCAACGTGGCTGTCAGGGCGAGTGACGACAACACCACCCTTCTCAGCATCAAAGCCTAGCTTCTCATGGGCCGCAAATTTAGCCTGAGGAACACGGACATCGGGGATATCATCGGCATAGAGGTGATGGTGGTAGTCGCGCAGCACCCGGGGGATAGAGTCCACATCGATGGTGTTCTTGGAGCCTGCGTAGATTACAGACAGAGTGAAGAGCTTGGAGTGAGGGTTGTGGCGCTCGAAGAATGACACATCGGCAATGTCAGACCGGCGGTACACCGAAAGGAATGAGCGCTCCTTCTCTAGGTTGGCAGCAAGGTCGGCAATGGCCTTCTTGGTCTTGGACTGATTGCCAGCGAAGATGAAGATGCGGAATGCACCGTTAGCGGGCACTTCCTGCTCAAGCTCTACAAAGTTGGAATCTGCAAGACGGGTGACAGTAGTTGGGGTGAAAGCACGACCGGGAGTCAGATGGACGCCGGGAATGTTGAATAGAGGGGACTTGGCAGGGTGGCTCGCGTCCCAGGTGAAAATGTTGGGCTGGTAGGCCACTCCGTATCCACTGGTGAACTCGCAAGATGACTTGAAGGTCTTGACGAATTCGTCCTCCTCAGCAACAACACCCACAGTGGCGTGGCTGGCAGAGCCAACCTCGCCGGCAGAAGGACGGCGCTTGGAGAACAGGGCTGCGTACTTAGCATCGAAGTTCAACAAAGTCTCGGCGATATCCTTGCGCTCGCTCTCATAGGTGCTGAGAATAGAACGATTGGCAAAACCACTCTCCACGGCGTGGATCTTCCAGGCCATGTTGAGTGCGTCATGGAAGGCAGTGTTCATTCCCTGGCCAGCCTTGGGCTTTAGGGGTGTTAGCGATATCAGAAGAACAGGGGGTTCAAAAGGGAGTACTGACGCTGTGAGTGTGGCAAGCATCTCCACCCATGAAGACTCGCTCGTCAAGGGTGTACTTTTCAGCAATACCCTGTCCAATGGGATAGACAGAGTACCACTCAACCCGGTCCCACTCAATCCAGTATGGCTTCAGGATGTTCTTCGCGGTCTGCTGGACCTCCTCGACGGTGGCGGTCTTTCGGGGGTTCCAATCGGCGTCGGTAGAGGAGGCAATCTGGACATAGAGGCGGACCATGTTGTCCTCGCGGGGAATGACCATGATTGAACCAGCGTCCGAGTGGATGGTACATTTTGTCTGTATATCAATGCATTAGAGAAATACGTGAGATTGGTACTTTTCGGGTATATTTACCTCGATATCGGGGAAGTTGGTGCGCACAACACCGTCCATGACACCCCAAACATAGGCAATGGGATCCTTGTGGTGGATCTTAATGTCGAGCTGCTCACGGACAAAGCTGCGGGCACCCTCGCCACTGAACAGGTACTTGGCCCGTACATTCTCGATGACATTGGTATCCAGGCACTTCAGGTTGACCTCAACAGGGTAATCAACATTCGCACCATCGTTCTTGAAGCCAACGATGGTCCATGGCCGCTCGACGGTTGTGCCGGCCTTCTTAATTTCATCCAAGAACACGCGCTCAATCTTGCCCTGGTGGACCAAGGTGGTGAAAGGGTAGCGGGTGTCAATAAAACGGGGGCAACTAGGCCAGCTGCCAGTGCGGCTGATGCCAGAGCCGTCAGCCTTAGGATCCCAGAAGGCAACATCATACACCTTGGCAGGTTCGTATGCCATGATCGAGCGCTTCAAACCCAGGTTGCGCAGAATCTCGGTAGATCGTGGCTGGATACCATCGGCGCGACCAGTGGCGGTCGGCACTGGGCGGTTGTCGATATGCTTCACCTTGTAACCCCATCGTGACATACACAGGGACAAGAGCAGACCGACGGGGCCGGCGCCCACAATGACAATGTCATAATTCTCTTGTTGGACCATACTGGCGGCCAAAAGCAAACACAGGGATTAAAGCCGGGGGGGGGAATTATAAATTGTAAGGCGAAACGAGATATAATCAGCGTAATAATTGTACGTATGACTTGAAAGAAAAGCAGAATAGATCGGAGTATCACCCTGCACAATGACCGGAAAAAAAATGAATGAGGGCCATAGCTGTCTCTATATACTGTCCGGGAACTGGGATAAGCGGACGGATTGGGTATTCAACTGAAGCAACGGCGAACATCCACGGCATTCAGAGTCGGCGGAATCGTGGGGAGCACCGGTTGGAGGGTTGGGGTAGCCAATCAGGTTCGCCAGAAACGGAGCCAAGGACGATTTGTCATCGAAGGAACGATCGCAGTGTGGGGACAGCACTGGGCTTTGCCCAATGTCCATAATACCGTCGTTGATTCCGAGCTTGTAGCCGTAGGGCTCAGTGTGACTGGATTACTTCTCTTTTCCACTGCTCCACCCGGAAACGATCTCGGTAAGCGGACTGTTAGACACGTGATCCCGCTCGGCAACCCTGCCCGGGATCTATATCTCCGGACACCCTCCCGGGCTTGCTATGTGTACTTACAAAGTACAACGTCTATATTCCGTACTACCTTGTTTGGGGAAATAGAAATAGTTAATAGACTACCATCTCCAATACTATTGGCTACATGGTCAATTTTTTCCCTTCCGTTCTGCCGACATTACTGAACTCCTGCCGCCTTATCCACTAGACTAGGCCCCGTGCCGCCATGGTAGTTTAACCTGGTACTTACACTAGATATAACCCGAAAGTCCGTGCCATGCTCTAGATGAAATACCCATGAGGTCTGTGATCTACTCTAATGATTTTTTTCCCTCGGTCTGGTGCATGGCAAATGAATCGGTTCCACACCTCTGTCCCAAAAGAAAAAACAACTCTGGTCTGGAAGCATTGCTACATGGTAACAATAGCACTCAGAGGGTTCAACTCTAATTCTACGGTAATATAATCAGCGTGGTAGCTTTTATGATCTGTATTTTCTTAGTTTAAATTTGCCGTTCAATATTAGAGGCATTGGTATAACCGTAGTATGAAAATATTGACACCTGAGGTAGTTAACAATGATGAAAGAGGGAGTGTCGGGTACAAGTTGTACCGCTCCGAACTATACCCAAAAACTACATAAACTACATACATCAATGGAATCAACACATCAGCACTAAACATACAATATAAGTTGTATTTGGGAGCTATACATAATAAGTCACATTGAATAATTAAATTTACCCTACCATTTTTTGTAGACAAATCCATCAAATAAATATGCATATGGAGGGAGCATGCAAGAACGTTTGGTAAGAGTTTATAATATCCTTACTCTTAGTACGGTGGGTGGTGCACATGTGATAACACACAAAAAGGGTTGTACTAATTATGAAATCATACAGATTCGTAATGTCATGTTCTTGTCTTCTAATGGTTCTCATGGAGGTGAATGAGTATCAATATGTAATTTGTAATATTACGATATGCTTGTCTAGCTGGTCCGACTCAAACCCATACATAGTAATTACGGAGCATGTGCTGTCCAGGTCGTATTTTCAGAGTTGACACATATAAGATCATGTGAAGGGGCGTTTGATTGGTCTATCAAGAACCTCCTTGATTAAAAATTATTTATTCCCGTTTTTTCCCGTTTAGTTCATTGTTCCCATGCATTTTCTTTGTTCCTGTGCTTTTATTTCTATTCTCTTTGTTCCTGTGCCTTTGTTTCTATTCTCTTGGTTCCTTCTTTCTTTGTCTCTATTGTTTCTGAGACATTGCCATCTACATTATTGAACTAATCCTATTGTTATAGATCATATGGTCTCAACATACTCCTTTTAGTTTCAACAATGCCCTCGATTTTTCCACTATGCTTTATTGGGTAGCCATGAATAACAATTCAATTGCTATTGTAACGAGGCACATTGTAGTCCTAAGTTTCGACCATAGCGATGCATAACTATCCTCTTCCTCCAATCCTTTTCCTTCTTTCTTCTCATACTTCTTGATTTCTTTTACGCTTCCGTTTCTCATACTTCGGCGTTGATTTTTCTGCAATTGCGAGTTTGACTTTTAACAGTACCTCGAATTGAAACTGTAAACGCAACAATGTCTCAAAATCCACCAGCCCGTCCCTGGGCAACTCTGAGCCTCATTGACCGGGACCATGAGTCCGGAATCCTCTACGAAGATGAACGCCAGCAATGGCTTCAGCAGCATCCACATGTGGTTCCTCACACTGCAAAGAAGGTCGGCAACAAGAGCCTGCGTGCCTTCGCAGACCGAGGCCCCAGTATGGCTGAAGGCCTCCGTGGTATTGCGGCACGCGGTGCAGCTCGTCGCAATGGAACTGCTGTGAACAAGAATGATGTGTAAGGACCATTCTTACCTAAACGTACTGAACGTGCAATCTAATATGATGAACAGATTTTCCAAGCCATTGCCACCCATTCCTCAACCAAAAGACCCTCAGCCAGCCACCCTGGTTAATCAAGAGGGTGTTCTCCAAGGTTCTGGCTGCGATATCAACAAGATGAGCATTTATTATGTACTTGATAGGTCCGCCATGCAAGGTCACCACGAGGAAAACTCATTTGCCAAACGAGATGATCCTCAGCCTGTTACCAAAGTTGGCCAGAAGTCAGTTGTCGATGGCGATGTGCACTCGAGCGAAAAGACGGGATTGAATTTGCTTCTCCAGGAATGCAAGCTGCAAGGATACGACGACGAAACTCCATCTATTCAACCCAGATCATATGAACCGGCTCTGCCATCCTTTTCGCATGACAGCTACAATGCGCAGGCCTCCTACGCCAATCATTCCTCTGATTTCCTTCGCTTGGATCATGCTGCTCCATGTGTTGCCCCTACGTTTGAGGCCCCTTCTGCTCAAGCCAATTCCAGTCCCTATCACAACGGTTACAGCCCAACTTCGTGGTACGAAGCTTCACCCACTTCCCACCAATCTTCTCCGAGTATTCAGATTGCAGTGGCTCCCAGCGCCACTCCAGAGCCCGAAATCAAGCAAGAAAATCAATTCACTGAAGTGGGGCCAACCATTGATGAACTGCTTGCCTTGATCAATCAGGAAAGTGAAAACAATCGCCTTGCAAATGAAAATTACAACCCAGAAACCGCGGATTCTTCTTACCGCCTCGCTCCCCCCAATTCGGCCTCTGTGGATATCTACCATGCGGACCAACGCTCTGGTTCTGGTTCCCAGGCTCCTGACACCCTCATCCGTGATGATGAGAGACCTCTATTTGTGTTCCCCGACCCCCTTCGCGAAGTTACACCTGAAATGCCTGTGTGGTCCCCGTCTCCTGTTCCATATTATGCTTACGATCTCGCTCTCCCCAACTCGGCATCTAGTGAGAGTCCGTTATTTGTGACCCCCAGCACCGTCCGTGGAAATACATTTGCAACGCCCGTGTTATCTCCATCTCCTGTTCCATACCCTTGCACCACCAAGGGATGTTGCTATTGGACTTCGGATGAATCTGAATCTGAACCTGAAACTCCTGCATCCCCTGAGCTCCAGTTCAATCGCGAACGGTTTACTTCTGATGTACCTATGCAAGAGTCACCTATCTTGCCTTCGTCTCTTCCTCGGGTCCCTTCCCTCACAGGGGATTTTGCTTGGCGTTCGGACAACTCCGATGGTGTTGATACTGGTTTCATTGTACCCGCTGGACAAATGTATGTTCAGGATTACACTACTCCTGATTCGCCTCTACTGGATTCGCCTCTATCTCCTGCTCCTGCTCCTCCTTCTCCTGAGCGTCGTCCCAGTGATCTTCGTGAATATTCCTATGCCGATGCGCCTCGGGTTGGGATTTATCCATCTGATATCCCTCATGATCCCCGGCTTACCCAGATTACTTTCCGCCCAGATTACGTTTCATCTCCTGCTAGCTTGAGACCGGAGAGAACAAACATGGACAATGCCGAGCAGTCTCTTGTCCCACAGCAATTGAACGTGACTAAGAAGCAAACTACCTTCACCATGGATGTCCCCATCCGAGACGTTTCCCAGCACCAAACAGCCATTCACGTGTCCGAGTCTGCGAGTGGTGGACATAGCCGCGCAGCTTCCTTCAGCAACAATGACTCCAGCGTCAACAACGCCCCCAGTAACGCAACTCCGAGTCGTATTACCCAAAGTCCTGATAACTACAGTTCTGAGGACTCCGAGGCCTCTCGTGGAACCAAGCGCAAGCGATTTACCAAGAACCTCTTTGGTAAGAAAGGATACCTTGATGACAATGAGGGGCCACGCGCCAGGAGATTCCGCTTTCTGAAGGAGGCCATCGAAAAGGGACATTCAACCATTGGCAATATCAAGGGAAAGGTAATGGTCTCGTGAATTGGCTTTTGAAACATTTCTCGGTAACTAACAATTTTTTTGACAGATTTGGGATGAGAGTCGAGCTTTTACCGACGCATCCAAGCCCAGCATCCTCACCGAGAACACCGTCCCCATTACTCTGAACACCGAAGTGCAGTCAATTCTGTATGCCGAGATTGAGAATATGATCACCCATGCGGCCAACGAATTCCTGATGAAGGAGTATTACAACGGCCACCTCACCACTAGTTCTCTTGCCAAGGTGAAAAGAAGATGGGAGAGGAAGCATATGCCTGGTGTCCCTGAATTCCGTTTCGACCAAACTACTCAGTACAAGCTTATCAGCGCAAACCGCGATCATCTCAGCTTCGGCGAAACCAGCAACAGCCTTAGCCGGGACACCATCCTGAGTAACTGGAAAAAGATTTGCAAGAATATGAGCATCCGCACCTTTGTGGCCCCCGACTCGGTTATCAAGAAGCAGATCCACGATATCCTGGATCTCTTGGAGCTTTTGAAGGCTCGTCAGTGCCACATTGAGCTGATTATCGCCCTCGATGTACATGTTCGCGGAGAGCTGAAGAAGCACGAGGTGATGCAGCGCTACTGGAACACTCGGAACTCTGGAAACTCTCGCTCTTAACTTCTACTTCATTCATTTCCACTTGAATTATGTTTGATTTCCCTTTCTTTTCCCCAGCAATTCTTGTCTCGCTTTCAGTTTTCGCATTTTGCTCTTCTGTCTCAGCTGTTCTGTTCTAGGAATTGGCCGTTATCAGTTCTGCATTTTGCTAGTTTCACTTTCTGCTATTTTTCGTTTTTGCGTTTGCTATTTTTGTTTCTGTGTTTTTTCTGCGTGTTTCACAAATGAGTGGATCAGCTACTTCAGCCTAGTGTAATTCAAATCCAACTTATCCCGAATGAATCCTTTGCATTCCTTAGTAGGTCAAGTGAAAGTAAGCATCAAATATACCTTTCTATGTGCTCTTCTACACGGACCTGGGGATATCAAGTGCAATGGTGTATTGTCATACCGACTCAGCCTCATGGGTCCACGAGTAGACAAAACTTGAATATATAATATTCGTCATAAAATAACTGAAAGGGTAAGATACTACTTGGGAATATCCCCGATAGTGAAAGGTTGAATTGCTTCCTCCAATAAACGGGAAATTTTCTTTTGGCTAAGTTCATAACAGTTTAATAAATCGTAGTAGCAACTTTTGAGACGGCTCCATATAGCGCCGTCCAAATCAAAGCTTCGATCATAGCTTATCTTTGTCTCTCAATCAAAGCAATACCAGATATGCCCACGACTATCCGAACATCCTACGCGTCCAGGTCGCCTGATAAAGTCTCTTTGTTTTACACCCCTCAAGCACAATGATCGTAATGACTAATTGACATGGTATCAAGACTAACTGAAGAGTACCATTTAGCAAACTTGTATGTTGCCTGATATGTCAGGCCACGTAACTTGATCCCTCGGCATTAGTTAATAATCATAGGTGATTGAATTAATTTTCGAATAAGCATCTTACATACCTGTACATCGTGCGTACAAAACATGTCAATTGAAGCGAAAAGGCTGAAAAGTGAAGTTGAAGTTGTATACAAAACACGTGGGGCGACGTCATCGGCTTATAGGATCACGGGTGCCAGGCAGTCACCGCTCTCTGCCTTTGACAAAGTTCTTGAACCTCCTCTTGTAAATGATCATAACCTCTGTGCGGGTGTTTCCGAACGTGTTGTGGACCGTAACAGTCCGGCCCCCAATGACCGGCGATACATCCCGCAATTAGCCTCCATATCAGGGAGTGGAGATCAACACCAGCTCAAACACAGGGGCCCAGCTCCGCACAATATCCGAATGGCGGGCCCGATCCACACCTACGGTCCGAGTTGCCTGCTTGTGGATGAAGAGCAGGACCTCACCAGATTTCAATCGCTTCCATCACCACCAAAGATCCAGTCACAGTTCTTTTATATCTCATCATTGCCGATCGATGATCCACTGGCTCCTCTGCCTCCACCTGCAAGCCAGGGGACCGGGAATGAGAGACTTCCTCCCACGCCGTTCTCGGCCAGGGATAACATCGCCTTAGAGGAAGCTTGGCATGATCTACGGGAAGCGAGAAATACCAAGTTTGCTGGAAATCACAGATCCAGGCCAAATACATGGACAGGCCCCCTTGGAATAGCTGTGCCTGGTCATGAATCGGTCTCAAATGTCGAACGCTGCAAGGCAGCCAACCAAGAGGATCCCTCATTGGTTGGCAGTAGAGGAAGCACTCTGAGTAACCCTCCATCGTTCCCAGACGACCTACCCTCTCGCAGTCACAAGAGTCACCTCGCTTATGCTACTGACAGTGCTGGAATACGAATTAGTGAACTCGACAAGGAAAATCACGTGGGTTTCCCACTGGGTGATGGGTCTAAACATGACACTCCGAGAGAAATTGCCATCGATCGGAAAAGAGCGCGCTCGTCTTCAGTCAATGAGTCCAGTGCGACCAAAAGAAGAAGCAGTTCCCCATTGGAGGCCGAGAACGTGGGCGAAGGTATTGGGGGAATTGGAAGTCTACGGACTGATCCATCTCATAATGCAAGCATGAGTGGCTCTCCTTTTATACGGGCGCCGATATCCCAGCCTCAGACGCCGCTTGGTCACTCATTTGAGTCCTCTTCATCAAGAGAAGGAGGTGAATGGCACACAGAACTCCGAACTAGTACTGCTCCTCGAAGTGTCCCGAAACCTTCAGGCCTCAGGGCAACTGTGAGCCTAGATCGATTGACCCAGGACTCGCAGGGGGAGAGGACGGAGGAGGCAAACACACAGTCAAAGATTCCAGTCGGAGTCTCACGGCTTCATCTAGTCGAGTTACCGAATCTCAAGGTGAGTAGAAATTTTTACTCGGCTCTAATTTATAATAACCCTTTTTATAGATGAAACCTATTTACTGGAGCCCTCTCCAGGACATATCAAGTGTGATCCGAGCTACTTGGTTCTACAAGAATACCATGTTGCCAGTTGAAACTGAACTTGCGAACAAATTGGAGGAAGGGTACGTTTACTTGAAGCCATGGAGCGACACTTGGCAAGATGAACTGAATAGTTGCGTGGAAAACGGGGCTGATGCCGAGTTAAAAATTGTTCACCCGCTATGGACAAAACAAGACAGCCAGCCTACAACTGCACAAGAGCCACATATTAGTGATTCGCCTCTGGATGAAGCAGATGATCCCTTGATGTTTGACGAAAATCGAGCTGCTGGTGGCACCTCTGTTCAATCTGAAAGTATCAAGTCATACCTCACATCCAGTGCCATCTACGTCGATGCAATAAATGCCCAAGTACTTCGGCCCAGCCTCCTTCCCTCGGTTTCGAGGGGACGACGACCTCTTAGTGCAATAAGGAAAGGCCGTCAGATAGGAATACCGGTGGTTCGCGGCTTTAGTCGGAAATTGTGGGAACAACTGCACCCATCAAAGCCCAATCCTATCGATGTGCGCCATTATATCCGTAAAACCCAGTCGAAAAGTCCCTTGACGCGAGGTGAACAAATATGCTATGCATGCAAGATGGAAGAGTCGCGGCCACCTCCAACAGACTTAGTTCTCGTTATCCACGGCATTGGGCAAAAGTTATCGGAGAGGATGGAAAGCTTCCATTTCACTCATGCCATCAATGCGTTTCGGCGAGAGGTGAATATGGAGCTCAATAACGAACCTGTCTGGCCGCATGTTCGCCAGGATCATGGGGGAATCATGGTTCTTCCTGTGAATTGGCGCACGAATTTGTCGTTGGATGAACCCGATGTTGAGTCGGGTACCGAAGGCCCAGCTAGCAACAATTTTTCTCTTGCGGATATTACACCCCAGACTCTTCCTGCTATCCGATCCTTGATCAGCGATGTGATGCTTGACATCCCTTACTATTTGTCACACCACAAACCGAAAATGGTCAAGGCGGTGGTTAGAGAAGCGAACCGTGTGTATCGCCTCTGGTGTAAGAATAACCCAGGGTTCCAAGACCACGGCCACGTACATCTCCTCGCTCATTCGCTCGGAAGCGTGATGGCCGTAGACATTCTCAGCCATCAACCAACACATGTCCCTCGGTTTGACTTTTCCAATACGGCTTTACACAGCGACATTTTCGAGTTTGATACTAGACATCTCTTTCTATGCGGAAGCCCAGTCGGCTTCTTTCTGCTTCTCAATAAAGGTAAGTTTGAAACCTACAACATTCCGCCTTGTGTCTAACATCTTCGCAGCTAGTCTTCTTCCCCGAAAAGGCAGAAACAAGCCAGGCAGCGAAGGTGATGATTTACTTCGTGGCGTTGCCGGTGAAGCGGGTCAATATGGCTGTCTCGCTGTGGACAATCTCTACAATATCATGCACACAACTGACCGTAAGTGGGTTGAATAACCTACCCAACCGATTTTCATATCGTCTTTGCCTCTTATACTAACACTCCCAACCAGCAATCGCGTATCGAGTCAATGCAACAGTAGACTCAGAGCTCTCCAACTCCCTAAAAATGGGCTCTATCCCCAGCTCTACCTCCACTTTTTGGCAATCCTTCGGAAGCGTCTTCCGCTGGAGCGCAACCCCGTCGACATTTTTGCCCTCCGTAGCCCCTACCCGTCCTGCAACAGTCTCCAAGCTCCCATCCAATGTCGAGCTCGAGACCCACGACTTTACTCGCGAAGAGATCGCTGAAAAACGCATGCTTCTACTCAACGACAACGGTCAAATTGATTATTATCTCTCGGGTGGTGGCGGCCCATTGAATATTCAATACCTCAACATGCTGAGTGCGCATAGTAGTTACTGGACACTGGGTGATTTTGTGCGGTTCTTGGTTGTGGAGATTGCGAGAAAGCAGGGTAGGGAAGGGACGCTGCTTGCTTTCCGGTCTGAGAAGAAGAAGGGATGGAAATATTCAAAGGTGTGATTCTATATTGGGGCTATCTATGTACCCTACCATAGCTTTGTTGTCGATGTCTGCCTAGGTGGAGATAGAATAGGTACCTTGCGTGGCTGTAATGTTCGCGTACAAATATACAAGACTCGCTCCATGTAAGAACCACAATGTATTTGTCTTCTCATTGAAAAAAATGCGAAGACATGATGAGCAGACAAGAAATATACAAAGGCCAGAGACAGATAAGAAACCAAAACACAAGCATTTTCAGGAAATTCAATCTCCGTCTAGACATAAATCATATATCGTATCACATCGCTAGCAAATCACCCGAATGTCCGAGCCATGAACATCCCCCATCAACAAGGCCTCCACAATCTCCCCCTTGATACCAACCCCCCGTCCAGCCCGCAGCACCACCAAGGCATTAGCTTTAGCCAGACTGCCGACCTTCGAAGACCGCTGTCCGGCACCCTCGACCCCCGTGCTCGTCGCATACAACCGACCATCCGAGCGCGATGCCGAAACCACAGCACGATGATACTCCGTGCGCTTGGGATCAAGCGGAAAGTGATGCGTCAGAACGACAGCGACGCGCGGGAGACCAAGTTGTGGCGCGAGCCAAGGCTTAGAGCTGAGTGCCTGGGAGCTGTGTCCCAAGCCGGTGAGCTTGTGCAGCGAGGGAAGAACAAACAGGTTGAGCGTGACGAGGGCAGAGGCCGGGTTTCCGGGGAGCGAGAAGATGAGTTTTGATTGGCGCTCCTGCTGAGAGGACGTGGCGTCCCCGGTTGGTTTGAAAGGGACGGTGGCGAAGGTGGTCGGTTTGCCCGGTTTCATGGCGACGCGGCCGAAGTGGATTGTGCCGCCGAGGGAGCGCTCGATTGTCGGCTTGAGGAGGTCGAGCTCTCCCATTGAGACGCCACCTGTTGTGATTATCACGTCGACGCTGGTGGAGGCTCGGCCTACGCCGCGGAGGGAGTCGCGGAGTGCGTGCTCTAGCTCGCTGGCAGGTGTGTCTCGGGCGATGCCGAGATCGACGGTTTCGAACCCCCATGAGTTCAGGCAGGAGAGGAGAGATGGGCGGTTCGAGTCGCGGATTTGGCCGCCGGTGAGAGTTCGCGGGTCATTGTGCTCCACGAGCTCGTCGCCGGTGCTTAGAACGCCTACGCGTGGTTTTCGGAAGACTTTGACGGTCTTGGTGCCGGTTGATGCCAGTAAGCCGATCTCTCCGCCGACGGGAGATATTAGGTCCCCGCGGGCGACGATCTTGGAGCCTAATGCGACATCGCTGCCAGGCTCGCGCACGTTCTCGCCAGGCTCGATATCCTCAGCGAGGATTTCGACTGTCGCTTCTTCCTTCCCGTCAGGTGTGCACGAGTCCAAAGTTGTATCTTCGACCATAACTACGGCGTTTGCGTTTGGGGGGAGAGGGGCACCAGTGGTAATTCTAGCGATGGTCCCCGGTTGCAATGGCTCTAGATTCCCGCCGACATTTGCATGGGTAACAGATGCTACGGGGAAGATCCCCTTTGTGGATTGGCCGGCGGCGCTAGAGTCTGGTGCAATGACAGCGTAGCCATCGACGATACTAGCCCGATACGCTGGCACAGCCTCTGCAGCGTAGACGTCTTCGGCGATCACCGAGCCGATCAAGGATGTGGTCACCGGGACCTCAACAACTTCCGGCTCAGGAGTCTGCTCATTGATCAGCCGAAGGGCTTCATCTACAGACAGCATCGGGTAGGGTGAGGAGCGATAGCGCCGGTTAGGGCCTGCGCTAGGGTCGTTGGACTGTGGTCTCTCTGACGGCGATATATGCGCTTTTGGGACCTTGTGCCCATGTCCGTGGTCATGACCATGATGGTGGTGATCATGGCGGCGGTGGTGGTGATGCTGATGGTCACCAATGCCGGCATCTGATTCCAGCTTCTTCACACCTCCAGCATGCAGGTCCCGTGAATTCCCTCCAGCGGACTGTAGACAGGCATGTGGAAGAAGCTTAACAACAGCATCGAGGTTCTCCATAGCTCCTTTGGGTGAACCGGGTAAGGTAATAATCAAAGTCTTATTACGGACACCAGCAACTGGTCTGGCCATCATAGCAACTGTGTGGGGGATTAGCCAAAGTAAATATAGCCATAGAGAAGCGCCATGGCAGCGCCCCTGATGTCATGCTCACAGGGCGTTACTTTCAAGGAGGCAGCAATCATGCCGTGACTTGAAGTCTTGGTTAGTTTACTAGCGCCAATGTAACGGCCAGGGTATCTAACTCACACTAGTCCCGGCGCATGGCGTTGGATTAGGGGGGAGACGGCCTAGTGGTGTTATAAGCATTAAGGGCAAGGTCGAGCAGATCAGAATAACCAACTTCGGGGGTATTGTCCTTGATAGCAAATCCTGTTCCTCCACTAAGGAGGATGAGGTTATACCAATTAGGGCTATCAGCCCAGTCGTATATCGCTTGCTGGATCTCCAACACGCTGTCCGGGACGATCCTAAATGCGGGGGTTTCCCACTTTCCCTCTGCAGCCAAGATAGGCGTAATTGCATCGACAACCTTGTCAGAAGCGGGGTCTTTCGACGCAGTGTCTGAGATAACTAGGATTGCGGCTTTTAGTTTGGTCTCCATGATGTGCGTTGTGCATAGAAGTCCGGGGAAGTGGGTGTTTGGCGGGGGAAGTTCTGTAAGGGAAAAATATCGGACTATCGTCAAACCCCGACGTAAATTACTGTAAGAGCAATAAGTGCAATTGATGAAAACAGAGCCAATTCTGCTTTTCATATGTGCCAATCGTAACCATTTTTGAAAGGCTAGGCTTTTGCCTAGATGTTCTTGATACGAATTATCCCGAGGTCCATTGTAGGCCCAGCCTCAAAACCCAGGTTTTGAGTGCAACCTCAATCAATTCAACCCAATTAGATTGAAGATTGAAAACTATGGAATATGTCTGGCTACATATAGATTGGCTTTTAATCAAATGTGAATAACTGAGTGTCTACATGTAAATATAAGTGAAGTGATTTCATCTGATAGTTTCTACAACGTTCGTTCATATCCTTAGTATAACAAGCTAGGAACCAGCTCAAGCGGCCTCAAATCTGATACATATGATCTCCGGATCATTGATGCAATTCAGCAAAACCAAAATGGCTCTACGTGGTCGACCCCAGACGCCCCAATGCGGTGTATATCGAAACATGAACATGAACTATGAAAACGAGAATACGTAAATAGGCGAAGCAGATCCCCTGGGGCATGTTTTTCAAGTCCCCAATATCTGTTTGCCGCCCAAATTTGAACCTCTTCTCTCTAAAAGGGTATTCAACTTCAGGCCGCCTCCAACACCGCCGCTTTTTGGGCCACGAGAAGTCCGACAATCAAACCGAAAAGACCTAGGACTGAGCTAAAAATCTCGACGACAAGAATCTTGACGAACCTGAGAAAGAGATAATGTAAGTGACAGCCCTAAATATCATATCAACAATACACCAGGATCACCTACAAGCTGGGGTCGGCGGCATCGGCCAAGGCAGCACCACTTCCATTGATACCCACGGAGATACCGCAAATAAGATTGCAGACGCCGACTGTGATTCCTCCCCAGAAGACCGCGTATCCAGTGTAGTAGTTGCTGGAGGTGTGGATTCCGCCTTCGGGTACGGGGCTGAGCTTTGAGGAGAAGACAATGGCCATAATGACACCGTATATAGCGACGACTTCACAGAAAATAATGGAGATCAAGTTCTTGGTGCGAATACGGGGTGCTCGAACACCACCGCCAACAATCGATGAGCCAGTAAGGAAGATACCCCTACAATATACAATCAATATCGCAATGCCGTATCAATATTAACGGGGATCGGCTTACCATGCTGCGCCGACAACTGAGAAGCCGATACACGAAGCGATTCCGATATTTGCCCAAGCGTAAGGAGAAACTTCCTCAAGGAAACGGCCGACCTAATACGTGTCATGTTAGTAAACGGCTCGTACAAATCGCTTGCTTCTGGAGTAATTTCCGTACATTGAACGCTTCTCCCTCGCCGTGGAAGAGCAAATCTAGAATCCAGACCCTCTCATTAGCTGCCAGATCGCACCTTGGATTCATTGAAACGTACACAATCCCACCACAATGAGGGCGGCGGTGGAGACACCAGCTGGATAGAGGTAAGCCATAGCGACCTCTATAAGCCTGATGACGAATAATTAAAGGGTCAGGATGATCGCAGACGTAGAAAACGCAGCCGATAACGTAGCTGAAGCTCTAGGGTGGAAGCGGGTGATGGGGGACTCGGTGGCCGGAGCGGATTAACTGCTCCGTTCGGGCGGTGACCTTGCGTTGTGCTTCCCCGGACGTGTTGGACCACCTGTTTCCAACTGCCTTTAGTTCTTTTAAGGGAAGACACTTGTCTTAACCTTCTGTATTCTCATTTGTCTTGTTCTTGTGTCTTTCAACCAGTCACAAATTACTGGCCTCATTCTGCGCCGCTTTACTACCCCTGAATTTCAACCGCATCAACATCTCCGTGACAATGGCGTCTGCGTCCGGGGTTGGGTCGTATTCGAACCCCTTGAAGAAGTTCAAGTAAGAATTGAGATGGTACAGTGCGAAATTAGGAATACTTTGCTAACGGAGATATGTAGACTGGTATTCCTAGGCGAACAGAGTGGTAAGCATCTCATCACTTCATACCTCTACTACATGCGCTCTGGTCAATGAAAGGCTGGCACAAGATGTCTAACGTTACTACAGTCGGGAAAACATCATTGATCACTCGGTTCATGTATGACTCGTTCGACAACACATACCAAGCAACTATTGGCATCGACTTTTTGTCCAAGGTACGCCACATTATACCCCGCACAAGGGTTCCAAACCATTGGGCATTGCTCTGAGAAGCTGTCTATTCAGAAAAATTGGGCCTAACCGTCATATCTAGACTATGTACCTTGAAGATCGCACTGTCCGTCTTCAGCTTTGGGATACCGCCGGCCAGGAGCGATTCCGTTCCCTGATTCCTTCCTACATCCGAGACTCTAGCGTTGCCGTGGTTGTGTACGATATTTCGAATGCTAAATCGTTCCAAAACACACGAAAATGGATTGATGATGTGCGTGGAGAACGTGGAAATGATGTGATTATTGTGCTTGTGGGCAACAAAACCGATTTGAACGATAAGCGGGAAGTCACCACCGCACAGGGCGAGGAAGAGGCAAAGAAGAACGGATTGATGTTTATCGAGACCAGTGCAAAGGTCGGGCATAATGTGAAGCAGCTTTTCCGGAGAATCGCTCAAGCTCTTCCTGGAATGGAAGGCGAGGCCAAGCAAGGAGAGAGCACAAGTATGTTCATTCTCATATTATATCCACCGACTCCTCATACTGACTATGACTTTTCTCGCAGTGATTGATGTCAATATCAATCCCAAGGAGACGACCAGCAACGACGGCTGTGCCTGTTAAGATTCCCCCGCGTCCATTGTCCCGTCCCCAAGTGCCCTACCTCGATGCAAGTCGAGGCTGTCCATGATATCCTACAATTTTCGAAGATGTACATGTTTCTTCTTTCTTTGCTCGCTTCTCCAGTTGATAGCGCGTGTCTAGATCTTTCAGTGCCGAATGCGGTTGTATCCAGTTTATTTTCTGAGCTCTTGGGAGGAGACAAGGTGTTTTGATTTCCGTTTAACCAGCATGATACGTTTCTTGTTGTGGCAGTTGAAGTCACTTCGCTTGACTTCCTTTGGAGGTCTTCTAATTCCCGCTCTGGCAGCATGGGCTAATATGTTTGATATGCCTGATATGCTTTAATTGATGAAGCTGTATAATATGGCATTTCCCTTCTGGGTAACGCACCACATAACCGGCGTCAATGAAACATGAACTCGACATTATCATACCCATTAACTATTGGAGATTTTTAGCACATAGACAAATGTGCTATTCCGGTATTCTTACTAAAAGTAGTCATAAATTGCTTCATCCGTCACCAGTATAATACCCCAATGTTTCCCCAGATACTCTCCAATGCAGCAACCGACTTCGTAGCCAACCACGCAAGCGGTGGTGAAATCCTTTCCACTTGCTCCAATATCTTGGGATACTGCAGGAGCAGCTGGGAAAATTACAGTCGCCTATAGTCAAATAAGTATTGTGTTGGTCGACATATGATATTGTGCATTGAGAGTGGGCCTTAGGATGTAACGAGGGCAATGAGAGCATATGCAAGACTGACTGGATGCGTGATGCTTCAAGTGTGCAAATCATCCTGCTCGACCACATGGGAGGCAGCAGCATTGGTCAGACTAATTCCATATTTCTAATAACAGTTCAAATCTGATAGCCGACTTTTACCTAATTAATTAACTAATTAACTAACTAACGTATTTCACCACCGAGTGGCCACCTACTACCGAGTGGCCACCCGAAAACATCATAGTAAATGCGATATTTTACAACTTGATATCTTAACAACGGTATTCTATATGGAAATTTCTTAATAGCTTAATGCTCTTTAGGTGATAGATAGCCTCTTTAGGGAATGTTACGAGCATATACGACTTAGTGATTGAGATATATACAGTCATATTTCATGAGTATTTGCACCCCGGTACCTCGGAAGGCCCGGGACCCGCTTTTTTTCTGCCGATTCAAAACTTCATATTCAAAACTCCCTAGTAACTAGTATGCCACCCTTCATAT